>JAVSBS010000332.1:0-27027 GCA_033124195.1 Coracias cyanogaster
TGTGCAGGATATGGAGGAGCTCCTCTGTGTATTGCTGACTGAGTGTGAAGCTCCACTTGCTTGGCCTGGAGCTGCAGCACCTCCTGTGTCTGCCCACCTGCTCCGTGGCCCTGAACGCTAAGCATGGCCTTGTGTGCTGGTTTGAGTTGGAAGAAAACTAGTTCTTTCTTCTTTCTAGCTCAGTCTCTTCTAAGTAACTGGACTTTCTGAAGTTAATAACGTATTTTTACAGACAGTCCCTGCTTCCAGCAGTGATAATGCTTCATGTTTACAGTTCCTACCAAGGATCTGTGTGCAGAAAGGCTATTGCTTATACTTGCTCCTGTGAAGACCAAGGTCACTGCTCAATGTTGTGTAGCATGTTGGGGTGCAGTGAGTAAGAGTTCACATTGGCAGGGAGGAGTGGCCAGGACAGGTGACCCTAAACTGACCAACAAGGGATCCCATTCCATATATGCCGTACTTAGTATAAAGCTGAGAGACTGTGAGGGTCAATCTCTCTTCTTCTGTGGCCAGCATCGGGGGAGGACTCTGTCCATTCTGCTTCAGTCCATGTGCTCCTGAATCCAGTTCCTGAATCTGGTTCCCATATGCTGCTGAGTCCAGTCTGGGACTTCCCCAGTGCCTGCTCCACAGCATCAGTGGTGATGGTGATGTCATTGCCATCAGGGGACTGGGTTCAATATTGGCTTTGTATATATTACATCTTATTATTTTCATTAAAGCTGTTTTAGTTTGCTTTTCCAGTCCATAAGTCTCTCTCTCTTACTCCCTTTCTCTTCCCCCTCAGGAATGGAGAGGGGTTAATAGAGAACATCTGTTGTTCATCTGGTGGCCAGCCCAGCCCTAACCCTGGACAACTTGTGCAATAAAAGCCCTTTGCAGCACGCTGTCGCCAGCTTGTGCTGGTGCATTGACTCGCTGCACCCGTGCACCAGGCCCTGCCAAAGCTGGGTCGTTTTGCACACCAGAGAGAGATCCTTGTGTAGTCTGGATGAATCGTCCCTGTAGAAAGGTAATGCCTTCAGTGACACAGCCAGAACACGTGGCTTTAGCAATTCTGAGTGCTGATGTGTGCGTTGTCCCCTTCTTCTGCACGAGCCTCTTCCCTTGTGCCAGTGCACGGTGCCCGGGTGCAGGCTGGAGGGGAGGGTGTGGGCATGGCTGTGTTTCAGAGGGTGCTGGCTGTCAGGAGCAGTGACTGTTGCAAGGCAAAAAGCTCCAGGCAGCCCTGCAGCTGCATCCCATCCTGGAATGTTCCTTGGTTGCCTGTCCTTAGGTCAGGGCAGGGGTAAAGCTGTGGTCCTGTAACCTCTTCCATGTGCCCCGCCTGATCTGAGTGCTCTCCACCGATCATTGCCATGAGCTCCCCTGTCCATGAGCAGTCCTGGGACTCCTGTCCTGCAGGTGTTTGTTGTGCAATCAGGTAGGAGCCCATGTGTCATGTTGTTTTTGTTGGGACTGGATTTCTGTAGCCTGTATGGGACTGTCTTTGGTGGTAACTTTGGGGTCTGGCTGCTTTCAGAAGTTTGTGCTGTTGCTCTCCTGCATTGCAGCTCCCTGACTCTCAGCCTGGAGCTTGCCTGCTGTTCGCATCAGGGATCCTTGTCTTGCTTGGTGCTGTCTGCCTGCCTCCCCCATGTCCCAGCGCTTGGCTCTTCTTGAACTCCTGCCCTGCTTAGCCCTGCCACATCTGTCTGCCCCCATTTGGCAGCTCTCTCTTTGGGTCTTAGCTGGACTGTGGGTAGATGAGATGGCCAGTCCAAATATTTTGTGCACATCTCAATGCAAATTTTGCCTCGCCCTGTAGAAGCAAAGCAACCGGGAAATAATCCATGAGATCAAGGGATGCTGATAGAGCTTCCTATTTGGTGCAAGACCTAGGACAGAAAGGGAGAGCAGATCTTACCTTTGCTTCAGCTGGAAGCATTGAAGAGTTACCCTTTGTTGATCATTATCTCATCTGGTTAGGACCTGGCAAAGCAGCTTACCAGGCCCCTGGGAACCTGAGCACATACTGTGAGTGGAAGGTGCTCAGATAGCCTTGTAGCGTACCAGCAGTTGTTTATAATTATCCAGAAGCTTCATTCACCTCACTCAGGGTGTCAGAAGCTCATTTTCCACTGTATTTTCCTCCCCTCCATTTTTGCAAGTAAGTAGAGGCAAGCAATGTGGAAGAAGGGGAAGGATGGCACATGGCTTTGAAGGAGTGTGAACTTGGTGCTATGAAAGGTAGAAAGGAGAAGAGAGGGAGGGGACTGTGAAGTGTGAAAATAAGAGCAGTGGAAAAGGAAGACAATTCAGCAGAGACGCTTGGGGCTTGGAGTCACACTCAGGATACACAGACAAGAGGAGGGTTGCTGAGCATTTCCTTGTGCTGTGATTCTTTAGGGTTTATAATGAACTGTAGGCACCTGCCAAATGAGGGTCCTTTTGAGATTGTTTCCTGCTAGCACACTCAACCCCTGAGGCTCTGCCTGCAGTAGCAGCTAAGCCCTGACTAGAGCCCTAGGGTGAGGATCTGGTATTAGTATGTGGCACGTGACCTAGGCTAAAAGCCTGATTTAGACACGGTGGCTTTTAACCCAACATAAGCTGGCAGAGTAAGATCGAGTTCCCTGGACTTCTCTTGAGCTGCACTGTCCTGTGTTGAAGGTGATGCACCCTATCTATCGTAAACCTTTAGAAGGTGAATACTTGCTCATCTGACATCTTTAAGTCCTGTTCTAAAGAAGTCCGAATACGACCTACATAAGGCAGGCCTAGGCCCGGGGTGACCTGTCCAGGAGTCACTGCCCATGGCCGCTTCCCAGTGTGGTGTGTGCTGCAGGGTGCACCATCCCAGTGTCTTGGCTCCTCTCCCTCTGTTCCTGAGGCTTCATCCAGTCCTGGTCTCTAGTGCAGGTATTTGCTTGATGTCCAAATGCTGCTGTTGGCTTACTGTGAAATACACTGTGTTTTAGCTGCCACTCCCACGATGTGCGAGGCGGGGCTGATCACACCGGAGCCCTCCGGCCCCACGCAGTACTATGGGGAGTCATCCAACACCTACTACCATGTGGACCGCTGGCAGAGGCTGCGCACAGCTGTCAGGAAGCTGGAGTTCTGGGAAAATTTCAACGCTGAGCTGATAGGCAGCGGCTTCTTCTCCAAGGTCTACAAGGTAAACTGATGTACAGGCAGCCTGTGACCTGTGTGAGAGCAGCTGAGCAGCTGCTGGGGCTGCATAGATGGTGCCTCGCCTGAGAAACCTGTCCTCGAGCTTATTTCCTCGTCTTCATTCCTCCCACCTCACTCTGGTGGCTTTGGATGGGGTGAGGGAGGAAAGGACATTCCCCTCTGTGCACCTCACACCACCTTTGGTTTCCCCTTCCATAGTGAAAAAGGAGATGGGAGGACTTGATCAATCACTGTTCATTGATGCTGTTATCTAGCCATAGAACAGGCTTGTCAGGGAGCTAAATGGGGTATTGGATGAGATCAGGGGATATGTATGATTTGTGCGGGTTTCATTGTCAAAACTGTAGCAAAATATATAGAGAAAATAATGTAAAATTAACCTGCTGCATGGGTCCCAGAATACCTGCACCCATGCCCCATGGAGATGCCAGCGCTGTCACCCCTCTCCAGCTGCTGCCCTGTGTTACGGTGCTGCTGGGGAATGTCCAGCCAAAGGTCTATGGCAGCTCTTTGCAGATGGGAGCCATAGATGGCAAATACCTCTCCCCACTACAGCCTCCCCCTACTAAATGCTTTGCCCACCTACGCAGTGTGCTGTTGCCATCTCCTTCTCTTCCCTTTAGCAGGTTTTCATAGTAACAGTTGTTGTTTCGTGTGTGCATGGCATTTTCCTCCTGCCCTGGCAGTGAATGAAATTTTGCAGTAGGCTGGAGACATGGATCTTGAATGAAAATGAGTAACTTCTTGAAGTAGAAGCAGAAAAAGAAATGTAAAAAAAAAAAACCTTTGAATGAAATGCTATGGGTCAAATAGTCAGAAGACAGTGGAGGAGGACTTGGGACAAGGACAGTCCTTTGTTGGGGCTTGACATTTGTCTGGGAAATCGAGTTCAACCGTAACTAAGTGCTCTGATGACTCATGGTCCTCTTGGGTCAGCCAATCCACGGTGGACTCGTATCCCTAAATAGCCCCAAAGCATCACTGGTGGTGGTCCTTTGAAGCTCTTTGCCAACAGATGCTGTCTTCCAAAGTGCCCCTGCAGCAGGGACATAGGCTCCCTAAAGTGCTGGCACTGCCTGTGCTGGCTGCTTGTTGCTTTTGCCATCCTTTGTCCTTCTGTTAAGCCCGTTCTCAGGAGCTGTTACATGTGGGTTGGCTGAGGCGGGAAGATTCACCTGGTTCTACTTGGTGACTCAGACTCCAGAACTCTGGCACAGCCTTCTGCTCTGTGGGTTATGTATTGCATGACCTGGGCACAAGCTACTTTCCCTCTTTCTCTGCCTTAATTCTCTGATGTGCAGTAAGGAGCTATTCAGGTATGAGTTCCAGAATCTCCCAGATTTCAGCTGCTCCCAGTACTCTCTTCTGGGCATAAGAGCACTCGCAGTCTTGGGCAGAGATGATTGATAGCATCTCTTATATTTATATCTGTGCCATTACAGTTAATAATCAGTTACATCTGATTAATGACCCACAATCTGTGGTTATGAAGTCCCATCAGGTGAGGGTATCAGAGCTCTGGCTTCCTTATGACCTGCTCAAGTAGAACGGCAGTTACTCCAGTAATAACACCAACTATCAGATGGCGTTCCTTCAGAAAGGAAGCAGCAGTTCATGTTGCTCCCAAGACAGTTTTGTGGCCCTGATTATAATGAACCTTTCTCTTACCTGCAGCTCTTTGTTCTCCTCACATGGTCAGGAAGCCTTATCCATAAAGTGGCCATCACAGAGAGCAATGGGTGACACTTAAGGACTCAGAGTGCTGCTCTTAAGCCAGCTCATGCTGTGTCTAAACTATTTTTCCCTTAAAACAAACAAACAAAACCCCATAAACCTAAAAGTGAGAGAAAATTAAACACATGGCTGGATTCTCTGCTAGCCCTGGGGTAGCTGGTAGGACATCAGTGAGGGCCACACCTGATACACGAGTCTCCTTAAAACAGATGTTAATTGAGGATGGAAGTGTTAAAATACCACAGTGCTCTGGGATACAGTCTGGAAACTGCTGTTTGCATCATCACCCCAGATAACAGGAGCTGCAGTGCAAGGGCCCTGGATAGTCCTGTCAGGGCTGAGAGCCAGGCGACACTGCATGTCCTGCAGCCTACATGAAACCCCTGCATCCAATTCTGCCCAACCCTGGTGCCCACACAGGAGACAGCACATTTTATTCTCAGTCTGTTTAGTGTTGTAAGGTGGAGGAAAAGCATTTTATTTTCTGTTTTTGAGCTTCCAGCATTCCTGCCTGAGGGAAGCCCTAGGAATGATGTGTCTGGTGGCAATCTGTAGCAGAGGTTCAGGTTAGCATCTGGCTGGAAGGCAGACAAAGGACCTCTGTCCTGGGCTGTAGAGGGAAGAGGAGCTGGCTCTGTGCATTCTTTGTTGTGTGTCTGTCAGAGCCTGTGGGGAGCGGGGCTGGCTGTGGGCAGGGTTGCAGAAGGACTTGGGGATGAGGAGTGTGGCCAGCAGCCTTGTGCAGGGATCAGTCCCAGACAGGAAAGAGGGATGGAGATGTGGAACAAGCTGCAGTTGGGAAGGGGCATTGAATGCAAGGCACTGGAGGGGAGAAAGCCAGCTCCACGGTAAGCCAGTGTGGGCTGAGAAACTGCTCCAGCCTAAGGAACACAAATGTTAGCAGAGAAATGGTATTGTGATGTGTTGGGACAGGAGGGACCTAGCTGTCCCCAGCCACCCCGGTGGGCATCACTGGAGTGGAGCTTATGTGGAAGGGACAGCCACTTGTGCTTGTGCAAATGACTGTGCAAAGCTCTGGACAGTAGGGAAATGGGATTCAGGCCTGTAGCTAGGAAGGGTTGCTGTTGTCCAGATGGCAGACCTCTGGAAGCTAACAGATGTCCTGCTCCAACCTCTTTCCAGGTGACCCAGACTGCTGCTTGTAAAGTGATGGTGGTGAAGATCTATAAGAATGACGTGGACCAAGAGGTGATTGTGCGTGAGATCAGCCTGCTTCAGAAGCTGTCCCACCCCAACATCGTCAGGTGGGCACATCCTCCAACCGTGCGCAGTGGGCACTGGCAGAGGCTAGGGTTGGCTTGGTGCCTCTAAGGCAGTTCTGTAGTAGGGGATTGAGCTGAACCTTGATGGCTTTTTTTTTTTGTGTGTGTGTGTTCTTCTGCTTAGGTACCTTGGGATCTGTGTGAAGGATGAAAAGCTGTACCCCATTCTGGAGGTAAATGTTTCTTGCTTATGTGTGCCGTGGGCAGGCAAGGACTCTGTGGTTCTTTGGCAGGGAGGACAGTAGGTACACTGTAACGCATATCTACACCTCTCTGACTCCTGCGCCTATGAATGGCTCTGGACCAGCAAAATTGCCTTAGAGGAATTTTTGGTCCTTTCTGCCCCACAGATGGTCACAGCTTGAGTGGGGCACAGTCACTGCAGGACTATGAGATTCAGGCAGGATAGCCAAAAAAGTGCTTCAAGTTGGCTTGGTACCACCAAAGGGCCAGAATGGGCCAGCAGGCAGGGAGAAGAGGAGCAGGGATGGAGGGCAGGAGCAGAAAGTGAAGCAGAGAGTGGCAGGACATCCAGGGTGGCTCTGGAAAGGTGGTGTGGTCTAATGGAAAAGGTCCCCGGGAAGTCTCACCCTGTTCCTGTGCTGTCGGTAGCAGAATGTCTTCACTGAGCTGCTGCCAGGCTTTTTGCCTCTAGCTCACTGCCCATGAATGAGGACCACAGCTGGCTCAAACGACCATCCCTGCAGTGGGGCCCAGTGACTTGCTGTACCAGGACGGGTATTTGCACTGTACCACACACAGAGCCCCCTTCCTGCGGTGGCATTCCCAAACCCCATCCTGAAAGAGGGGCTTCTGTGTTGGCGAGGGAAGGCTTATCACCTGGGAAGCTCCAGAGCTCCTGTGCCTTGCTGCACAGCACCTCCTTTTTGTCTCTGTTCACAGTATGTGAATGGGGGCTGCCTGGAGGAGCTCCTGGCCTGCAAAGACACTGTGTTGACGTGGAAGGAAAAAGTGGACTTAGCATCCGACATCACCAGAGGCATGATCTACCTGCACTCCAAGAACATTTACCACCGAGATCTCAACTCCAAGGTACGCAGCTGGAAAGAGGATGTCACCCCTGGGCTGCTGAAGGTGGCTGTGTTAGGGGACGATACAGGGACCCCTTAGGGCTGTAGACAGGAGGCCTCAGGCCTCATGCTGGTCTTCTGCTCCATGTTAGTCTCTCTGCAGGCAAGGAAGCTTTCTTGATAAAACCTGTCACTATGTTGCATTCATTGCTTGCCAAGCAGGAGACCCAGAGACAGATAAAAATATATTGCTGCTGGTGCTGTTGCTGTCAGAAGGGAAGCCAGGAGGAAATGTGTGTAGGATTGCATGTGGTTTTAGTTGCCTACAGTTGCAGGAGAAGCTCTGCTGGATTTAGAGATTTCCTTTCCTACTCACAGCAAGGAGGAAGCTGTTGCTAACAGGAGCTGGTCACTGGCTCTGGGAGCAAGCGCCATGTGAGTTGGTCCCTGTGTGTGTGCAGAGCACCAACAGAGCTTGGGACTCCTCACTCAAATGCCCTGAAGTTCTTCCTTGAGCCAGAGAGTCCAGGTCACCAATTTTAGGATGTTCACCTCCATGGGTTTCACACCCTGACAGCATGCCAGCTGTGAAGGCTGGCATCTGGAGACAGGCTTTGGGTGTAATGCAAATGCACATCGTGTTCCTGATGTATTTGCCCTCTGGGTGGGAGGCTGCTTTCCTCAGCCTGGGCTCATGCTGCTTGATGAGGTGCAGGAGCAGCACTGAGGCTTTGCCTTTCTCAGGTTTGTCTGTGGGGACTGGCTTTGGTGTGGCTCTTCCTCTGCCATTGGTATCACAGTAGGAACATGGTGGGACAATACCTTGTCTTTTGGGAGAAACTATGCAAACCTCAGGTGGATCTGCAGTGTGTCCATGATACCACAGGAAATGTGGGCTGAGGGGTTGGCCACCAGCCTGGACCATGTCTGTGAAGTCCTTACAGCTGATACTGGATACGTGGTGGTGTATCTCTTACAAGCCATTTTTGCTAGTGCTCTGTAAGCTTTTTAAGATAAACTTGAAATATTGATGAAGGTTGGCAGTGGGCAAGTCAGTCAAGCATTACAGTCTCGAGAGACATCAGCACAGGGATGAAACTCACTTTTGTCATCACAGGCTGTTTAGTTGGCTCAGTTACTCATGATTGCAAACACCAGGCAAGAACAAGGCAAAAACCTGGTTCACCCTGACCACAGGTTTCTTGGCCGGTGTGCTCTGAAGTCAGATGAGAGGTAATTTCCTATTTGGTGGTGACTGATCAGCTCAGGAGCTTTCCAGATCTGCTTGTGCAGAGGAGGTCCCTGCCTTGTCCCTTGAGCCTCACTGCATCCTTCCCCAGGGCAGCCTAGGAAACCTGTGGTCATGGTGGCTGAAGGTACGGGAGAGAAGTGTTTACATGCTCACTTGAGATCTCGCTTAGTGACAGCCATCTCTGGATAAGGTGCCTGTTGTTTCTGCTGGTTCCCTGGGAGCAGGTGCCAAGGAGGAAATCCTGGGGAACTGAACAGGCTAAAACTACAGGAGTTTTGAGAAACCTTAAGATAATATTATAGGAGTTACTCCAGAAAGCTGTGTTTGGGATATGTAGCCATGGGCAGTAAGAAGGGTTGTGGCTGTGATCCTGCCTGCCTTCAGCTGAGTGGTGAATAGGGTCAACATGCACATTTTGAGGTGTCTTTCAGAGAAAAAGATGTGGATCATCATGTTTGTTGAACAGCTTCTTCAAAGGACTTTTCCTGGCTTCAAATGTGGTTGGTCCATCTCTAATCTGCCCTGCACACTCCATGTGTGCCGCCAGGACGCAGGTCTTTGGCAAGGGGAGAGCCTGTAAGGGTGAGGTGGGGCTGAGGGCCAGTGAGGTGCCACTCGGTGAAGTGTCCAGGCCTTCCTCGACAGATGGCTCATGCTGTGTCCCATGGGCTTCTTTCAGAACTGCCTTATTCGAGTGACAACACGAGGCCGCGAGGCTCTGGTGACTGACTTTGGGCTGGCCAGGGAGGTGGTGGAGCTGCCTGTGAAGGATGTGGAGAGGAAACTGTCTCTGGTGGGCTCTGCATTCTGGATGGCTCCTGAGATGCTGCGAGGAGAGCCCTATGACCGGAAGGTAAGGCATTGCTTCCCAGCAACTTGCTCATCATCAGATCTCCTCAGTGACCATGAGAGATGTCTCCTCTGTTTGCTGGTGACATCTCCCAACAACAGAAAAGCCCTTCCCTCCTTTCCTGGGAAATGTTGCCCTGTGACCTAGCCCTTTGCTCAGTAATGCTCTGCTTAGCAACTTGGAAGTTCCTTATGTGGCCTTGTTAAGTTAAACTTTTAGGGAAATGGATTGCTGCCATGGACAAACACAGTGAAGCCTTTCCGAGGAAAATAATTGATGAGTCACAGCCCAATGAACCTGTTACAGGATCTTTGTGGGGTGCCAGAGCTATGGTAGAAGCACCAGACATATTGAGCACAGGGTCAGGCTTCCCAGATCAGGCTGGACTCCAAGTGGGGCTGTGGTATTTCTGAGTGGGTTCAGAAGCCAAGAAAAAGCTTAGGGGTTTGCTGCCTCCATCCCTAATGGGCTTTTTTAATGGGCTTTTGTGTAACTAATGGTGGAATTTGTCATTGGTGCTCCCTTTTCTCATGCTTTGCTTCTGTGGATGCCCCATCCCACCTCGCCCTCTCCCACCCCTCCTGCAGGTGGACGTGTTTTCCTTTGGCATTGTCCTCTGTGAAATCCTGGGCAGGATCCCAGCTGACCCCGAAGTGCTTCCCAGGACTCAGGTAAGGATTCCTGCAGCCAAATCTAACAGAGTTTACTCCATGGTATGAGATTTTGGCTTCTCCCTGGAATGGACAGACCTGTCCGCAGGTATATGTGTTCACACTCAGGTTTCTCTCTAGAAGTTTCTCCATGAGAAAATCTCACCTCAGAATTTTCAGTGCACAAGAGTTCAGTGCATATAGATGCACTTTCAAAAACTTCTATTGGATCAACAATTTGAGATTAATTACTTCTGTTTAAAGACCTTGTTTCCAAAGAGTTCATTTCACTTTGACGTTTCAGCTTCTCCATTGAAGCAGCCAGTTAAACACAACTTTCATCACACGATCACTTTCAGATACATTGCAGTTAATACATAGTTCATGTGGACACAGCAGGCTTCTCTAAAAACATGGCCTTTTTTTGTTTCAACATTTGCAACACTTCTTTTCCACAAAGTGTGAAGGGAAAGTTTATCCTGAACAGGGATGAAAAATCCAGCAGGAAAACATCAAATTGCTGCTTTCCAAGGAGCAATGCAAAGAATTTGCAGTGACCAGAGATTATTCCCTATTTCTGTGAGACTGAACAGGAACTAACAAAAGGAACTAAAGCTCTATCTGTGTTCACAAGATGAAGGAGAATTCCATATCAGAGACTCTGAAGTCTGGAGGGACAAAGCTGTAGTTATGCCAACAGCCGCCTGGACCCCTTTGGAAAACCAGGTTACTTGCAGTTCCTGTCCTCGGCAGCCACTGCTCAGCACCTGGTGCTGGTTCCTCTACTGGTTTTCACTCTTGTTGCCTTGGTCTGAGGTTCTGCAGGAGGACACACACTGCCCCACAGGGATATCGCAAAGCAAGCAGAAGGATCCTGCAGTCTCCCAGCCCTGCTAATGGTTTACCATCCATGCATCCCTGCCAGAGCTGATGTTGCCTTGGTACCTTTGAATAGCCATCAGTGAAATAGCTGTGATGGAGACCTTAAAAGCTTTAAAGCATGGGTATTTGTGCTTTAACACCTTGAGAAGGATGCAGAGCTTTTAAAAGACTTTAGAGCTGAAGTATTTTCTGCATACTCTGCCCCCTTCCTCACAGGATTATGGCTTGGATGTTGCTGCCTTCCAAGGGATGATCAGCGAATGCCCCAAGAGGGTAGTGGACCTCGCTGCTAGTTGCTGTTGGGTGAGATTCTTGCTATTTTTTTTTCCTTTGGTCGTACTGGATTTTTATCACACTTGTATGACAGAGACTAAAATTGTTGTGAACCCTGGAGAGCAGAGGGGCAGAATCACCTCTCTCGATGTGCTGGCCACACTTCTTTTGATGCAGCCCAGGATGTGATTGGCCTTCTGGGCTGCCATTGCACATTGGTGGCTTATGTCCACCTTTTAATCCGCTAGTACCCCTAAGTCTTTTTCCACAGGGCTGCTCTCCAGCATGTCCTCACCCAGCCTATATTGATAACACTGGTTGCCCCAGCCCAGGTGCAGGACCCTGCACTTGGCCTTGTTGAACCTCATGAGGTTCACCTGGGCCCACCTCTCCAGGTCCCTTTAGAGAAAGTGAGGATCCAAGTTAATCTCTGGAAGGAAGAGAAAAACAAAACAGAGTGCTCTGTCTTTTTCTCTCCAAGCAGATAGTGCAGAAACTGGGTGATCATGATGCACCTAATTGCTAGGAGCTCAAGGCAGCAAATGGTAGGAAATCCTTGCATGGGTCCCAAAGACGCGTAAATAACTTCCATGTGTAAAAT
Source organism: Coracias cyanogaster (assembly GCA_033124195.1). Taxonomy (NCBI): domain Eukaryota; kingdom Metazoa; phylum Chordata; class Aves; order Coraciiformes; family Coraciidae; genus Coracias; species Coracias cyanogaster. The sequence continues at coordinate 11,737 of JAVSBS010000332.1, forward strand.
TCAGGGCCCACTGCTGGGCCCTGAATCAGAGGAGTTATTCATGTCAGCAACACGCTTAGACTTGTGTGTGTTCAGGTCTTGTGTCTCTGATGGGCAGCTTCCTAATGCAGGGTGATACAATAACGGGTTTCTGCCAGAAATGGCCCTTGAGGCTGTTCTCTGCCCTTGTGTGATGTGCAAGTTTGGGGAGTTTCTGGTGCAGCTCCCAAAGGCCAGCTCTGTGGGACCAGGCACAAAGGGCAGCCCCAGGATGGCACATTGTGGGACAGGGGTGCTCCAGGCCATATCCCTCACCATGGGTACCCGACGGCACTGGGAGAGTTGGGGGATTACAGCCCACTGAGAGTGAGCTGCCTCAGGGAGACAAGACAGATCCTGACTGTCATGAAGAAGCTCAGGAAATGGGACATCTTCCTCCTGATACCTACCTGCAGCCTTTCCCTGAACCATTTGGGTGGGCTTTGGGATGAGCAGTTCCCACACCCTGGCCAAGCTGGGCATGTCAGGCTAGTTTTCAGCATCTCACTGCCTTTGCTTGAGCTGTATTGCACTACGGGACGTGTCCTGCAGCTGCTCGCTTGCAGCAGCCCAGGCCTGGATCACCAAGTGGTGATGCCAGAAGGCTCCACTGGCAGGTCTGTGACCCAGACAAGTGCTGCTAATGGATGGATGCTATTCCCCAGCCTTGGGAGAGCCAGCAGAGCATCCACCTCATGTCTAGGGCATCTTCTTCAGCTTTCCCTTCTTGTTCCAGGTGGAACCATTTAAGAGGCCATCTTTCTCTGAAATCCTGGATGAGTTGGAGGATGTCACAGAGAGCCTGGAGCCTAAGAGGGACAATCAGCTTTCAGGCTGAGCTGCCTGCATCCTGTGAGGCTTGTCAAGAGAATCGCCCAAATTGTAAATTAACTGTCTAGGGGGTTATGAGTGAAGAAGGAAGGTAGGGAAGGGAAGAGATAAGTGATGTGCTGGTCTTTATTTAATCATAGTCTTAGTCTCTAATTCCTTGGATGGAAAACATGGTTAAAAATGGAGAAGGGACTTACCATGGGTATACTTTTCCTAGCTAAGGTTTTTAACAGATGTAATTAGGACACTGAGCAGCCTTTGTCTGTTTGCTTGTTAAAAGCCTGGAGGGACTTGCATTCCCTTGAGGATGGTTTCCAAATCCCCGACGGAAACATAATTGTCTCCTGCTCCTCCATGCCCCCCAGACTCAGGGCCTTCTCCTTCGCCATCCCCATGGCCTTGGGGAACCACCACTCAGGGGGCTGGGGGCTGGGCAGTGTGAAGGAGAAGGGCTTTGGGGTGCCTGGTGAGCCTCAGAGTCGCCTTATATTTCAAAGCCTTACAGCACCCATCTGGGAGCCTCCCAGGAACGGGTACTCTCTGTAAGGTCCCTGGCTGGGTCTCCTGGCATCATGCTCAGGATGCACCCAGGCAAGGTTTTGGAGAGTCAGCCAGGGCCACCCATGGGGTGCCGACCTGCACTGTCTGAGGCGATGGAGAGGCTGTGCCTTATCGAGATATGAACTAACCGACTAATATCTACCCTCAGAAAAACTTTGTCAGACACATGTCCCAGCATTACGGCAGTCTGGAGTTCTCACCTGGGGCACACAGATAGAGGGGTCTGCCTCCCCCTTCTTATCCTGCTGCAAACACGGCAATGAGCACAGTGCCAACAGCCTGTGAGGCCAAAGTGGATAAGAGCTGAGTCCAGCATCTCACCTTTTTTTCTGCCTGGCCCAGAACCTGTTGTCTCCTTGGCGATGTGGGACACATTGCAGGCCCTAGGGCTCCAGCAGCCAGCAAATATTTTGACCCTGTGTTTTCTTCTATGGGCCATGGGAGGGTGCTGGTGCTGCACATCCAAACCAGAGGTGGAAAGAATGAATAATGGATAGAAATGGCCTGGCATTGCAAATGAAGAGGTGAGCAGTCCAATCCCTGCCTCCAGAACAGCTGATTGCTGGATCATTGGTCTGGAAGACATGTTCTGCTGGGACCAAAATGTTTGTGGGTGTAAATAGGTGTAAAGTCTATATAGCGGTGGAGCTGTGGCTCTGTTCTTGTAGACTGTAAGCTCTTGGAGCAAAGATCATTCATTTGTCCAGCAAAAAGTATTTGTACAGTGTTTAGCCCAATGGACCTTCAACTTACTGCTTGAAGGCTATTCTCCCATATAGTGGCAGATCTACCTGGGGGCCTCACCTCAAGCTCTTGGAGCTGTGTATATAGCCTAACATCTCTGTGCTGTGGTGCTTGCACAAGGGAGTCAGTGGTGTGATGGGACAGAGATTGTAGTAGAGGACCATGGGGCATTTTCACCAAGGATCATAAGGGAGCTGGCATGAAATGTACTGAATGGCACCAGGGCCATCAGCTCAGCCATATCTCTGAGAGCATCTGCAGGTCCTCATTCTCCAGAGGTGCCATTGTGCTTTTGTGGAATATGGTCTTACTTGTTCAAGAAACTTCCTGCTCAACAGTAAACTGTTCAGCAAATACCTTCATCCCAGCTGGATACTGCCCATGAGGGGGAAGCAAAGCCTTGAGAAATAGAAGACTGAAAGTAAGGGAAACTTTTCAATGTGGAGGAGAGAGAGTGGCCACTTTTTGACTTGCACCAGTTTGAGGACTTTAGACCAGTGGACTGAAATGGACTGCAACAGCACTGAAAACACCACTGATGCATGTGTGTGTCTTCAGTGAGAGCCAGCCACTCCCTGCTTCACAGCAATATGTTGGACGAAAATCACAGGGTGTATATTTGGCTACCAGGTAATGGACCTGAGGAGCTGACTCCAGCCTCTTAAGGCTTCCCAGGCTCTCCTGGGCTCTTCTTCCATAGAGGAATAGGCTTGAGAATGAGGAATCCAACAGTATGTCCTAACACCCAGAGCACTGAGGATACAAAGCCTCTTCCAAAGACCACTGTGGATGAAGGATAGCTGTCCACCCTGTCTCTGTCCCTGGCTAGATGCGTTACTGTCACAAAGCTTTTCCCTTGACACTTGGTCTGCCAAGCTGGAGGTTGTTCTTCCTCTGCCCACCCTGTACAAGAGTAGACTAAAGGAAGATCCCTCAACATGTTGATCCCTCAGATGGCCTGTTATGGGGTGAACGTGTCGTGTTCCAGGGGCACTTCCCTGCAGGACTGCTCCTCTATTCACCACTCCCTTCCCAGAACCAGTAAGGCGTGGTGCTGGTTGTGCCCCATCACAGACTGGGCTGATCCTTCTCCCAGCCATACATCTGATTCTGGTCCTGCAGAGCAACAACCAAGGGAATGGACACAGTAGAAGAGGGATGTGGAGTTGTGTATCCTTTGGTGATGCTGTGGTATGAAGGAAGATCTTTTGGGTTTTTTTATCTGCTTGAGGGTAAGCAGCCTTCCTAAGGATTAAACAGGTCTGAGGGTGGGGGGATATTTTCTGCAGCAAGCACAGAGGATAGCATTAGCCAGCATGGTCTGAGCTGTCATGGATCAGAACTGTGTTTCTTCTGGGCTTGCCATGTGCCCCATCCACTCTCATGGTTAGGTCACATGCTGGATCTCAGGTGACTGAAGGCTATCAGTTCCTTGCTAGAAGAACCCTTGGTACCTGCTACAGGGGCAGGTGAGACCAAGACTGCCTGCAGGCACCATGTTGACTAGAAAGGCCAATGTTGGGAGTCTGCAGAGAACAGAGGTGGTCTGGGAATTTGTCTGGTGCATCTCATGGACCATGAGTTTCTTCTTGTCACTGGTGAGAGCTAGAGGGAGAAGCAAGCATGGGAAACCTGCCGACATGCCCTCCAGGTATGAGCGCCTGTGCTTGAGAACACAGGGCCTGGCTATCCCACTCCAGTGTGACGCAAAGTCCAGGTCAGTGGTTGAATTTCATATCTTGGAGTCCTAGCACTGAACTGAAGCAACTGCGATGGTGGGTGGAGGGTCTGGGTGGCATAGCAGGCTCGCCTTTGCTGGAGCTGGCCAGGAGCTGCCTCCTCTGCCTCTCTTCCCTCTGCTGGCTACATGCTCCGCAGGTGCTGATGGCATGGACCTGGCCACGCTGCACCCCACAGGTCACGTTTTGTTTTCTTTTATAAATACTGTTTGAGAATAAAGTCTAGTGGTTCTTTTCCACATCAGCCCTGGCTGCTGTGTTTCGTCGTCCTGGGTCTGCTTGAGCGGTGCTGCCAAAATGCCATGTTTCCAGGCATGGACACCGAACATAACTGAATGAGCAGCTTCATGCTCTATCAGTGTGGCTGGCGTGGTAAACATTTAGTTACAAGTGATTTACAGAAGAGAGAATTTACCTGTGAGAGAGTGGTGTTCTGAGGCTGTTGACCCCTTGTGCTCTCAGTTTGTGGCAGGGTCAGCTGGAGTCTTAAATCACCCTTTTCACGTTAATTAGGTGGGTGCAAGGTAACAGCAGCAGCACAAGCATTGTGCAAAGGGTGTGGGATTTGTCTTTTCCACCCCAGCAGCTCATAAGCCAAAAGGACAAAACCACAGTGAAATTATTGCCCTTCCCAGCTGCACCTTGTTCTATGCTGTTCTATACATGGCATTAGTTACTCTTCAGATGCAACCCTCACACAAGGACACCTTGGAAAACTGGAGGAAGGTGTTCATTGTGCAAGGACCACTGGGTCTGCTGCATCCAAACACAAATCATAGAGCAGTGCTGAAGCTCAGTTCTCCAAGCTCCTTATGTGATACTAACTGGTGTTGGGTAGGAAGAAGATCTTTCCTTCCGAAGTCCAGTTTCTTGAAGTCAATCAGCTTTCAGTTTTGCAGCTGTGAAATCTCTGGGCACTTGCCCATGGCCAAAGTGCCATGTTCCTCTCTGGAAAGAGCCTCTGTGCAGCCCTTGGAGGCTGGCAGTAGTCCCCTGGGTGGTTTGGACCATTGGGTCTTCCCATATGCAGGAGGGTATTGCTGGAGGCAGCCTTGATCTGGCCAGGAAGCTGGCCTGAGTGAGCCTTGAGAGGACTGGTTTGTCCCCGCTTTTGCTTTCAGTAACAAGCCATCAGAGATGCTTCAAGCCTCTCATCCTGTGTCTGGCTCCCTGGTATGGCAGAAACCAGGTCTTCTCCCCACACCACATAGCCTGGCTCACCTCCCCCAGCCTCACTTGTCGTTATTTGCAGCAAGGAAAATGTCTGGAGAAGCTCCAGCTTCTAGGCTTCAGGGTTGGCCCTTTCCAGCTCCACTAATGAGCAGAAGAGGGTTTTCAAACACAAAATGCAAACCTGATCCATGAACTTTCCAGGACAAAGTCAAAAGGCCCTGAGACAAGCAGTAGCTGGGCTCAGTCACAGATTGACTGGGGCTAGTCTGCTTTTCTTCTGGGGACACTTGGCAAGAAGATGGAAAGCAAGTGGGACTGGATGGTGTCCTAACATATTCCTTTAGGGAGCATATTCCTTTAGGACATCTCAAGTCTGTTCCCTGCCTCTTCCCCCACTGGTCAGGTGTGAGAGCTGGTAGGAGGAAGGGAACCCCCAAGCTGGGGAGAGGTGGGAGCACTGGGCTGGTAGTTCATACAGGTATCCAGGGAATGGGATCTTGACCTTAGTTTAATTCTTTCTGACTGGAGCCAGTGCAGTCCCTCTCTGTGACTGGTGCAGGCATGGTGCCTGGGATGGACCATGAAGCCCACAGACCCTCTCGCCTACATGCCTGTATCAGCACAAGGAGCATTTTTCCTGCCTTGCAGTGGATGGGACTTGTGCTGGAGGGGATGCAGTCACAGCCCACGGTGCTGCAGGAGAATTTCACTCTGCAGCCAGGGCCAGACCACCTCACCTAGCACTGGTGATGAGTTTTCATACCTGAGTATTTCCTCTATGGAGTCAGGTGGTGGTCTAGCGATGTTGACTAGATGGGCTTGGGTAAACTGTCCTTGGTGTTCCCTTTCTCTAACATCAGTGTCCTTCACAGATGAAATTTAAAAGGTTTCTGTGTAGCAAGAGGAGAAGATCAAAGGGAGAAGAGAAAGAATTCAGCACTTTTACCTGGGTTAAAGCTGAGGATGTCAGCACCAGCTCATGTGTCTCTGCAGAGGAGTCTGGTTCTGCAGAGCTGTTTGTGGCAGCACTTTAGGCCTCTCTGTGAACCTGCTCACAGACAAACAGCATCAGCGCCTGACTGGGTAAGATGCTGTGGAACCTTGCTCCTGCTGAGGGATTGTCAGACAGGGAGCAGGAGAAAAAACAGAGCTCCTGGAGATGAGGAAGTGACTATGGGACTTTCAGGATGTGGTTCTCTGCTCAGACATGCTCTTTCTCAGGTAACTGAAAAGCAGAAGTTAGCAACGGCAGGACCTGGTGAATAGGGAGATGCAAAACCTAAGGTTTATTTCCCAGCACATCGTTTACCTGCTGTGGTGTGCTCTGTGAGTGGTCTCGTCGGTTTTCTCACCCACAAGGTTTTGATTCAGTGCTGTAGGGCCAGAGTGCCCTTGCTAGACATCTGTGCAATAAGTAGTGTGATTAATCTGGCACCATTGGGAATGTAACACAAGTAAATACGCTGCTTCCACTGACTCTGGTGTGTCCCTGCAATGAAGAGTTAGCACTAGCCTCTCCTCTTCTATGTCAGCTCTGGGAAGAAGTCCAGGACCAGGAATCCAGAAAAAAGGCACCCATCAACCACTATCACATGAACTGGATGAATTGCCTCCATCTGCCAGTAGATAGCCCATCTTCAAATGCTGCTGGAGAGAAGGTGAAATGGAAGATACTGGCACCTGCTGACGATTTACATGATGTCCACTAGTGTAAGGCTTGACTTGGGACTACCATAGTGTCTTGGTACCACTGGACAGACTGTTTTGTAGCCAGCTCTTGGTCCACAATGGCTAAAAAATAAGCTCTAGAATGTTCCCTGGAGGTGTGGCTGGAGCTGGCTTTGGGTCTAGCTACAGCTGTGGTGCGTAATGCTACTGTGGTTCCAGGAGCTGAGGTCCTACCTGAGGTCCTGGAGCATGTCTTGTGTGAGGCAGTGGGGAGGGAAGGAGTGAGGCTAGAAGTCCTGACAGGCTTTGTGCTGGAAGCTCAGTTGTTTCCATGCTGGTTCCATCACTGCCTGCAGGGAGAGAGGGCGGGGTTGGGAATTCAGGGCTTTTCAGATGGCACTTGGGTCCAATAGAAAAAGAGGCTGCAAGAACACTGGAGATTTCATATATGTCAGTTAGACTGAAAATAACCACTAATTACCATTTAGGGTGAAAGTATCTGAGAGCTTTACTGAGATGCAGTAGCCTCACCATCACTTGGTCTTTAGATCAAGGTAATGCACTTTTCAGAAAAAAGATGCTTGGGCTCAGTCAGCATCTGTGGAGCTGCTGGAGATAGTCGAGGGTGAGAGTCTCATGCTTACAGGAGCTCAAACCAGCACCAAATTTTTTTGGTCTCTAAAAGTCTGCTCTAGGCTGAAGGTACAACTGGTACTATCTTTCCTGATTCAGTTTTGCCTTCAGACATTATATTTTGTGTCTTCTCTTGGCTGTTGAATGGCATTTGTTGGTGCTAGTCAGACGCCCTCTTGCCATGCTAAACTGGCCTGAATTTCATTTCTGTGCGCTTATGGGAGTAATGATATTCTTTGCCTGTCTTCCAGTTTATGCCATCAGCATAGCTCCCATGGACGCCCAGCCAGTACATCCCATTCAGGTTGGAGAAATGACAGTCATTGTACCACCATGCTCCCTTGTATTCTGTGGCACAGTTAAAGGAGCTCATGTCATTGTCTTGGTCTGTTGTTGAAAATGGCATGTCCTTGTGGTACGATAAGGAGTCTCCTGCAGAGAGTACACGTTCATGGTTACTGCAGTGGAGAGCACAAGAGGGAACCCAGTGTGTATGTGCACTACCTCAGGGCATCAGTGGGCATTGCTGGAGGCAAGACAGATTTTATAAGTCCTGCTGTACTCTTGGTTGCCCAGATTTCCCCCTTGGTCTTGGAGAGGAGGACTAACCTGAGCTCTGCCAGGGCTGCTAAAACACACAGAGAAGTAATCTATGCCTGTGACACAAATGGGCCAGGTTCTCTTTGCAGTTACATGGGTGTCACTTGTCTTGTACTGCTCAGACTCTCTGCAGACATACCAAGGTCTGGACTATCAGGCAGAGTTGCAGTGTACAAAGCCACATATACTCAGAGCACTGCCAGCTCAGATGTTGGTTTCACTCATTCCTGCATGAGAGGTATTGAATTTCACAGAGGATTTGTTTGCTTTTTAAGGAAAAACATCAGGCATTAAGAGGATGCAATGCTGATGCTGCAGGTATTGACCAATACCCAAGCCCTGGAAATGCCCAACCTCATGGGCAAATATTTCCTTCCAATATAACTGAAAGCAGAACTTAGCCCACCTGCTGCAGAGCTGCTGAGAAGGTTATGTTGGATGAGGTACTGCTCAGGACCAGGCTCTGCATTTGCTGCTAAATCACGTCTGGGGCTTGTAGGTAATGCTCTGGGTCACACTTCTGTGGGTGATGGGTGTCTCTGTTCTTCCCTGTACCCAGAGGGTGCTCGGCATCTGAAGTACCATGGCCAGTTTTTAAAAATTGACCCAAAATGTAGATGGTACAAGGAGTTTGCATGATACAGCTCTGCCCTGTAAATGCTGAACGCTTCTGAAATGCTCTAGAAAACAGCCTTTCCCAGTAAGATGCTGCCAACTTACCTGCGTTTCCACCAAGAAAGTCTCCTAGAACCAGTTTATATTTCTCAGACTCTCCTAAAACTCTGAATGAAGCATACTTGGCAAAGTAGTAGTTGTTTTCAAAGTCTCTCAGATCAATGCGGAGTTCACAGGGTCCTAGAAGAGAAGGTGGACAGCAGTGGCGTGGGCTGATGGTGAGCATGCACCTGGATTTCAGGGTGGAGAGTTTAAGGAGGCCTGAGCTAACTTGAGAGCAGCTTCTTCTACTTGAGAGATTATGATTTATCTGAAACTCCCACAGGACCTCCTGTACCTTTGATGGCTTTCCTGTGAAATGTGTTTTCTGACCTGATGTTGGGTGCCCATGGGCACTGAGAACGACACCCCCAGGAGTCCTGCACACAACTGTGACTCCAAAGCTGTGTGTGAAGAAGATGACTGCCATCACAACCAGTCCTAGGAGGAAGATGTGTTGGCCTGTTTCCAGGACAGGTCACACAGACAGCTCATTCTCTTCCCTGGCTTGTAGTTTTCCTTTTTTTAGAGTGCAGTTTCCCATGTGCAATGGGCTCCAAGAGCCTGCAGCTGTTCAGGATTAACTGCTGGGGCCTCAGATGGATTCGAGAAGTTCAGGGTCCTTTAATGACCAAGTGTGGTACAGGGGTTGAACTCCCAGGGCCTCAGCCCTGACGGAAGCAGGCCTTACCCAGTGAGGTGAGGAAGTGGATATTGTCATTCCCCAGCCAGAACTCTGTCAGCTGGTTGCCAAAGCCTCGTTTGTATGAATACCAATCTCTCAAGAAGTTCACTGACCCATCCCAGCGCCTCTGGAAAACCTGCAGGAAAGGAGACCCTCAGTCCCATTGGGCCACCCTCCTCCAAAAGCATCAGCAGTGCCCAGCTGGCACAGCCCCCTCAAGCAAATGCTCCCCCGCCTGAGGACACTCCTGTGGGTCTCTGGAGATCGAACCCCAGGGGAATCCCTCACTCACAGATCTCCTCCATCTGCCCTTGGAAATGAGGAGAAAATTATTTGCTGATTTAAGCAGGGAGTGGGTCTATGGTGCTCAGCCTGCTCCCAGAGACATCTCCCAGGAGAATCCCCTGTATCCACAGGGATTCACCCATGCTTTGACGTGAAGCTCAGCTGGCCCATCAGTGTGTGTTTTCCTCCCTTTTTATTTCTATTTTGGTGCCATCCTTTTCAGCCTTAATAAAGAAATCACTCTAGGGACATAGAAACCTCCTTCTCCTCATCCTACTCACAATCCATCCTCCGCCATCCGTGTCCATGTCACAGAAGACAGTGGTGGCATTGCAGCCTTGGGGGTAGATGGTGTACCAGCCACTCAGGATCTTACCTTTACCCAAGAGCTCTTGGCAGTTCCTGGCTTCTGCACAAATCAGGGAAAGAAATCAAGTGGAAAGAGTTATAATGTGCTCATGGCATCCAGGGGGCACACTGGCCTCCTGTGCTGAGCCAGGGGCTTGGAGCCCTTCAGGCGGCCAGCTGGTACTCTGCACTGCAGGATGCTGGCACACACCTGCTAGGAGCCAAACCCTGCTGCCATTTCTGAGTTCATGTGTCACAGAGGATCTGGGCACGTTCTGAGAGATGGTCTAAGGTGCTCAGACTCCTCTCATCTGCAATGACTTTTGTGGGGGGTCTGGGTGATGGAGGTGCTCTGAGCTGGATAACAAACTTATCATCCAGGCTCAGGAACATATCGGGGGGCACAGAGAGCCTGTGGGTGGTTGGCAGGAAAGGAGCGGTGACACAGGAAAATACCCACCTGTAATACAGAACACAGCGTTCAGATCGTCCTCTGTGGATTGGACAAACAGCACTTTTGAAATATACATTTTGTATATTATGTATATATTATGTATATATTAATGTATCGATTTATTTTTCTTCTGAATAAACAGACCTGATGATGGAAGCTCAGATTCACAGATGCCAAAGGATTGACTGGAATGGTCCCTATCAGATGGCCCCGCTTACAGCTGCATCTGAGGCTTTCACAGGGGAAAGCCGTGAGAGATGATCAGAGGCAGTGGTGCTGGTGCTGCAGTCTGAGCTGCAGTGAACGGACACACCGCTGTGACCGGCTGTCCTGTGGGCTGGGGTGTCCTTCCTAACAGAGGGGTGGTCCTGCACTTGGCCTGTTCCTTGTTTGTCAAATGTTCCTATGTGCCCAGGAAACATGGAAGGGCAGAGGAGGAAAGTGGCATCCGAGGCTCTCTGTCCAGTGTTACAGCAGCTCTGATCTGCCCGAGCCTCTGCCTTGACTGTGGCCCTATGGCTTCCAAGAGTAGACAGAGCAGACTGTAGCTTCCCTTCGCTTTACCTTTCTTTTCCTCCCTTTCTTTTTCTTCCGTTCTCTTCCTTCCTTCCTGCCTTCCTCCTTCCTTCCTTCGCTTCTTCCTTCTACCTTTGACTTTCCTGGCCTGGCTGGATTAGAGTAGATGCACAACAGCTGTGTGTGACTGGGAGACACAGATGGGTTCACAGTGGTATTTCCTCACTCTGTCCTTCAGTGTCACTCTGAATTTGTCTTTATTGCTGCCCTGTCTTGACTTCTGGTGCAGGGAACTTACCACCAATCTGCTCTGCAAAGCCAACCATGGTGTGAAGGACCTTGGATGAAACTCACCCCATGTTTCTGGAAATCCAGGCTCTCCTTTCATTCCTGTTGAACAAACAACACCATGAATTGCTTTTCACCTTCCACACCCTGTCCTCCTCTGCTCCAGCACTTGGCATCATTGGCTTTTCAAGACAAACCCTGCAGCGCTGGTTGAGGGCTGTGTTAGGAGAAGTGTTTAGCTCATTGACACATAACAGAGGCACAGAGAAACCAGGCAGGAGGAGCAACTCAGTATTTGTTCTGCCCCAGACATTACTGGGCCCACCAGAGGGACAATGGCTGGTGGGAACATGAGTCACAGACTCCTGGAATTAACAGTGGTGACACCCAGTACCCTCAGTCCCTGGGAGCAGCTCTCCAGGTTGCTTGGTAAGCACATGAGGTGGCTTCCTAGGAGCGTGGGACACATCGTAGATGCACAAGGAGCAGCAGCCTTGCCTCTCTTGGGCTGTTGGCCCTGGCATGATATATTTTCCCCTAACATCTGATTTGGGGCTAGGAGGTCCAAATGGCAAGACTGAGACTAGATGTGTCTCTGTTGGGCTTGGTACTCTGTCTGCTACTGGCCAGCTCACAAATTGGGTATCAATATTTTGTGCCATTAAGTCCTGTTGGACTGGGACATGTGGGACAGAAGCAGGAGGGTATGGGAAAGATGAAAAGCACCCATGGGAAGGGAGGGTCAAAAGCCTCAAGAAGGTAATGGTTGCTGCTGGCAGAGGGTCAGTGGCTTGAGAGCAGCTGTGGCAGCTGGAGATGTGCTGAACCAGCCAACAGATCAGCAGTGCCCGGCCCCAGCTCCAGTGAGGGAAGTGCAGACACTGCTCAGCGGTGGGTGTCAGTAGCCCTCAAATGCAGGAAGATGGCATCAGGGAAAAAAAACGTGTTTTCCCTCTACTCTTTGCTAGTGCTGGTAGAGAGACATGTTCTTCTGGCACTAGCAGCAACTGAGTTTCATCTGAGCCTCTGTCTTTTGCCACAGCATGGCAAGGTCAGAGGTCTGCCCAAATCTGGCTGGTCCCTCAGGCTGGGGCATGTGAAGCCCTGTTCTTTCTGCAGCTAATGGTGCTGGGCAGCAGCATCAGGTGCCCAAGCTGGGGCACCACCTGAAGAGCTGGTTTGGGAGAGGAGCTGCTCACACCAACCGGGCCAAGCTGAGCTTATGGTGACTGCCACCAAACAGCCCTATCCAGTTCCTGGTGGGGTACTTTTATTTCTCTGTGGTTGCTCCCACCTGATGTGCTGTTCCAGAACTACACAGGATGGAAGTTTAACTAAACCAGTCCACAGGATAAATTCAGCGCAGCACAATTTACCTTTCGGTCCTGGGGAGCCAGGCTCTCCAACTGCTCCTGCAAATGACAAGAGGAAAATGCTCATCACAGGTGATTCAATGCGGGTAAACTACAGCAGCTCCCCAAATGTCTGCTGTGTGTCCCAGCTGGCAGCCACCCCGGCCTGGCTGCTCTCTTGATCTGCAGCATCCCTTGGGAACAGCAGGAAGAGCATGACACCGGGAAGAGAGAACTGCTACTCTGTCTTCTGGAGTATATGAGGGATTCCCAGCTTTGTTGCAGTGACCTGGGGGGAGTGCACTTTCTGTGTTCAGTCAAGCACGCGTGAGATTTTGGGCAATAGCTGCTTTTTCAGTGGATTCATCCATCTTCTGCTGCCATTTCAGCTGAAGTCTTGGGTGCTTTTGGCCAGGAAATAGCCACGTTTAGCACACAAAGGGGCTATTTTCCCAGTTCCTGGGTGCCACCTTGTGCTGGGAACTGGTTTCTTCAGAAGAGACACTTTTTCAGTGTCTGCAGCACACATCCTGCTTCAGATCTTAAGCATGGCCTGGATGGAGTGAAAGTCGATTTCTCAGCAGACATTTTCCTCTTTTCAGGGGCTCATCCCATTGCAAAGTAACCCCCACTCCTTCCTTGTTTCACCCTGTGCCAGCTGCTTCCTGGTGGTTTGATCCCATCCTTCTGGTCAAGTGGGCTACAAGGCATTGCCCACTGAGTCCAGGCCTGGGGGCTGCTGGAAGCACTCAGCATCATGTCACTGCATCAGGACTCCTGGCTGAAGCACCCCAAAGCTCCTCAGAGCAGGCAGGCATTTAGGCAGGTTTGTCACAGTGAAGGCAGATCAGGGCAGGAGTGGGGAATGGGGAGAGGTCTGGTTTTAGGGGGCAACTTCAAGAGGAAGTTGCCAATACTTACCCCATGCAAGATCCATACCCCCAGATCCTGCTTTGCCTACACTACTTCAGGGCTGTTTCTTGGACTCTGGCCAGCTCTACAGTTCATCTCTGTAGACCCAGTCTCCCAATGTATGTCCTGAACTTGGGTGGATTTATGGATTAGAGCTATGTTACACGTTACCTTTTGCACCAGGTGGTCCTGCTTTCCCGGGGAGTCCCTGGGCTCCCATTTCACCTGCAAGGAAAGACTCTGTAAGGGCACACTGCAAACTGACCAGAGGGTGATACAGAAGCCTGGGCAGCTGGGCCTTGGCTTTCACAGAAACAAGGAAGCTGGGTTTTGTTAATTCAATTCAGTGTTGCAACATAGGTTATGCCTTTTCATCTGCTGAAGCTACACTAGATGGGTACTGCCAGTGTAAGTCCCAATGTGCAGTTCATGTATGAATTCCTACGAGTTTTGCACATCCTGGAGCCAGTCCATGGATTTTGCTGTGGTGGATCTGCTCCCTCTGCTAATGTGATTCACCCTTCTCTATGAATTGTCTATGAAGGACCCCTATCTCCCTTGCTCCCTGGGGTAGGGAATGCCAGTACAGTTCCCAAACTGTTCCCTGGTAGACATGCGGGAGCATCACAGCCTCCCTCCCACCCAGATGGTTCAAAAAAGATGCAGAAAATAAACAGATGTTTTTGCTGTGAAAGAAACAAATGAGTTATGACACTTCACACCTCAGGACCACTTCAGACTTGTGACAGGACTTGGGAAAAAAAGACAACGCCGTCTTGTCCAGCACATCTCTAGCTGCTCACAGAAGCCAGTGCCAGGCCAGCCGCTGCTCCAGCCTCAGCTTGCTTCCCCTGCCTACAGCAACAAAGCCATCTCAAACCACAGTGTTCATTGCTGGCTTTGGGGGCCTCACCTTTTGCTCCTGGGAGACCTGGTTCTCCTCTTGGGCCAGAGGCACCTGGGTTCCCTGGGCATCCTTGGAGAATGGCGAGCTGGTCAGCATCACCCAGTCCCACTATTCTCACCTCTGAGGAAATGAAGACAGTCTTCATGAAGATTGTTAGGGCTCTGAAATGTCTTGGAGAAGAAACCAAACCCTCTGGAGTTGAGGAACAGTGCAAGCAAACACAGTGGGGGTGGGAGTTTGGAGGTGTAGTATGGATTAACAGATGACATTGAGGATCTTACATAACAGAGGAGCTAGACACTGACTCTCTCTGGCCTCAGGGGAGTTCAGTGGGAGAGAAGGCTCTTATATGTGACATTACATGCATGACAAATATACTGTAGCTTAATAAAACAAAAGCCGAGAGGTGCCCTGAGGGGGTATTGACAGCAGAGTAATTGACATTGATGGAGCTGTGGACAGAAAAGGTTCACTCTATTTCCTGAGAGTACATCAGCTTGAAGTCACCCCTACAGCCTTCCTAAGGAACATAGACAGAACACTGTGTTGTGCAGTGTCCCTGGTCTGCCAGGGAGCCTGGCACCCAGCAAGCACTTGACCTATCCTTTGCATTGCTCTGCATCCTTTAGGAACTGGGCCAAGGCACCATGGACAAAAACTCCCTAACCAGGATGGAAAACTTTGACTGGGACAGCCTGCTTCTGGCGATCCCACTGCTGGGTGGGGAGGGGGATGCTACATCTTTGGTTGGAGCCAGCAGCTTTATCAAAAGGCTGCTGAGACTTCAGCCTCCCCCTCCTCCCACTTGCAGTTGAAGTTAAAAAAGCATAGAAGGACACCGGTCATGTGGGGGGGGGGGGGGG
>JAVSBS010000333.1:0-24296 GCA_033124195.1 Coracias cyanogaster
GCGGCGGGGGCGGGCCCGGGGGGGGAGGGCGGAGGTGGGGGGAGCACACACCGAACGCACTCGAGCGCGGCCGCATCCGCCCCGATCACCTGCGGAGCGGGGAACGACGGGGACAGGACACGGGACATGGGAGAGGACACGGGACAGGACCCCCCCGGGCACCCGCTGCCAGCAAAGCCTCTCCCAAAATTCCTACCCCCCCCTCACCCCACCCCGGCGCAGGGGCAGCTCCGACAAAAGGGGGAGAACGGGGAAGGGAAGGGAGGGGGGGGCGGGAGATAAATAAAATGGACAAACACAATGAAAAGCCACAATAAGCATCAACTTTACCCAAAAAGCGGAGCAGCAAGTTTTCAGCAGGCGAGCGGTTGCCGCGGAGCGGAGCGACTCCTCCGGACCCCCATCATAAACTTGGGGGAGGGGGGCGTGGGAGGGACTTTCCCTCCGTCCTTCCCTTTTGTGCCTCTCCCCCCTGCTCCGCTCCTCGCCAAAAGCTGCCGCGAATCCCGGCGGCGCGGTGCTCGGCCCGGCTGCCGCCGCGGAGCAGCTCCGCGGGGGCGGGATGGAGGAAGGGAGGGAGGAATGGAGGGAGGGATGGAGAGATGGATGGATGGATGGATGGAAGAGAGGGAGGGCTGGGGAGGGCCGGGGGCACTTTGGAGAGGTGCCGGTCGCCGGCCCCTGGGCGGCTCCTGCTGCCCATCAGCCCGGGCTGGCGGCGGGACACGGCGCGCACACGTTTACATAGTTTTATATATATATACATACACACAGGTTGAAGTTGAGCAGCCTGCAGGGAAGACGCTGGAGCGCTTTCAAGCCCTGACACAAGAGGAAAACTAGCTGTAGGGTGTGTTTTCTACCCCCTCTTTAAAAAAATTTAAAAAAAATCAAAACCTTCCACCCTTTCGGCGCGGGAGCAGCGAACCTCTCCGGACCCTGTCTCCCTCCATCCTTTTTCATCCCGGATCACTCCCTCGCCTTGGCGAACTGCACCATTTTAGGTGCCGGGAGCAGCCCCCCCCAGCCCTGCTCAGCTGGAGAGCATCTGCAACAAAACCACCCCAACCCCCGCTCCTTCGGGGAAAGCAGCTCCCCCCTCCTCCCCCAAACAAAAGTTTGTGCGGATTCACCGGCGGAGAGGTGGGGATGGAGCTGCCGGGTGGGTTTCCTCCAACTTTGGTGCGGTTTTGGTTGTTTTGTTTTTTTTTTTCCCTCGGGAGTTTGCGCTACTTTTCCGGCCCCAGCGGGGTGGGAGGCTGCGGAGCCCCCCGGAGCATCTCGGCAGCCGCGGCCAGCCCGGCACCCGGGCGGCTTCAGCCGTCGGGAACATCTTCGGTGGGAGAAGCGTTCGTTAAAGATTTACTCCCTAAACGCGGTAACCAGCCTCACCGGAGCGTGGTCATCTATTTTAATCCTCGTGGTCTGGGACTACGAGGAGAGGATAAAGAACCTCCAAAAAGCGCCGCGCCTCCCACCCCGCGTATCTTGGTTTTTGCACTGATCCGGTGCACTGACAGTAACAGCAAGGAGAAATGCAGCGGTTTGAACCTGGACTTTGGCCAGACTGCGCTTGTTACTTGATTTGTTTTGATTTCTTTGGCTATGGAATTTATCAAAAGTTTAAAACACAAGCAGATGCTGCTGGGGAGGGCCACTGCTGCTGTACCCAAGAGCAAGCTGAAACTCGCCGTATCGTTAGGGTATCTGACTCCGGCAGGATTATGGCCAGTACCATGGCAACCGCATGCCACATCAGCCCCCAGCTTCACTTTCAGTCCCTTGGGCAGTGTTAACATTTGCCAGCGGATTTGCCCAACACGCAGCCCAGGTCTGGGCAAGTGGAAAATGAGCTTTATGCTGCTCAGAAGCCTTCCTCTTCTAGCCTGTGCAAAGCAACCTGGCTGGACCCCAGGCTCAATACTACAATTTTAATCCTAAAAAAACTGCTACCACTTTAAGTGCCTTCTGTTTGAAAGTTTGCACGCCTTTTTTAATTATTTTTTTTTTATGGCATTAGAAGGCTGGTATTTGAGGGTGACAACTGGCTCCCCGTGCACCCCCAGATCCAGTTTATTCCTTCCAAATAGCTTGGAGAGGACTATGAGGCAACAGGTTATTTTGCCTACCGCCAACATTACAACTTTTGGGGGGGTCAAAGTGTTACACTAGCACGCACACACTATCTCACCCAAAGACATTCCCTCATCTCCCTAAGGAAGGCATGCTGTCTGTGCTGGCACAGCAGTGCAACCTTACCCCATGCAGGTGGATAATTTTGTGCTGAGAGGGGTTTCACTTCACCTGCCACTGAAGAGCACCACACAATGGAGAAGGGGGCTTTGGTTACCAAAAGTAGGGACAAACCAAGTCTTTGATCTCCAGAAAACAAAGCCCACTTGTATTCCCAGGTTACTTTACCGGGGAAAGATGACCTGGCAGCTTGGGAGGTGGTTAGAAAAAGAAGGTTTTGAATGGACAAAAAAAAAAGAAGCTGGCAAAAAATTAACATTAGATACATTCTAAGTTCTTGCTGCATAGTTAAAAACACATGTACGTCTAAGATGGTTGGCCAAGAACATTTTTGAAATCAAAAGAAGGAAGAATTAAAGGATTCATTCAGAGCAGTTATGGAGTTAAGGAGGACGATTTTCCTGTCTAGAATCCATACCTGTCAATCTTTTAGAAGGCAGCGATTTTTAAGCCTGAACGGAAACTCCTCCTTTTGTCAGAAGGATGATGTCTGGCGACGGCTGGAGTTTTTTGAGAACTTTGAGTCGCCTTTTACATTATCTGACTGCTGTAGCTCATCCATCCTTCCTTCTGCTCTGCTCATTGAACTGCCCTCTCTTAATCTTCTATAGGTGTCCAAGATTAAATAGACGACAGAATGACTGACATTTGGTATATATAAAAGAACCAAAATATGAACAAGGGGTCAAAGTGCAGCTCTTCCCTCTGGTCTTCCCTCCTGCTCTTGTACAACTTGATGGGGATGAAACCAAGTAGGGATATAAAGACATGTGACAAAGTACACTTACTATACCTTGCTGTAGCATGAATGTGTGGATATAGAGGATACATTAAAAAATGTTCTGGACTAAGGAAAGAGGGGGTTTTAATCACATTTTTTTTAAAAAAGCTTTCACCGTGATAAAAGATTGGCATACCACCAGGTCCAGGATTGCTAATCTGGGATCTGTCCCACTTCTGTTAGGTCAATGGAACGAGTCTGATTAACCACAGAGGAAGTTATACTAACCTCAAAAGACACGAATGTGGCTTTTAAAATGTTTGATATAATTTTGAAAGAGGACTGTAATTTTTTATTAAAGAAGATATTTAAAGAAAATAGTTGAAAAACCGATGCGGGATGCTCCATTCTGTTCTGTTCGTGTCTGTAGGGTTTATTTCTATAAATCTTCATAGATCCTCATGATAAATTAAAAGGCCCATTTGAGTATTCCAAAGGATACTCATGGGTAGAAGCTACCAGAAAAAATTCACATTTAAATATGCTTCTCTTTTAGAATGAAGAAAATAATTACATGTGGGATGATCACTAGGAGATAGAGGCCTAAAATCGTATTTCATGCAACTCTTATCTTTATGATGTCTGGTTTAAGTCCAAGTGGGAAGTAGTACATGAACGGTTCTGCCTTGATTTAAACAGCTGTACCAGCTCTGGGGTCAGTGAAGATGCAGCAAGTCTGAATGCACCTCATAACTACAGAATATAATTAATCACAATGAAATTTAATAAATAAACTATGTCGCATGCAACGGTGGCTCAGAATTTGCTAGGAGAATGGGGAAGATTTTTTTAGCACAATACTTTCCCTTCTTTTTTCAAAGTAGCCCTGTTACCTGGGGGAAATCGTAACTGTGGGCAGGCAATGAGACAATGCTCATCGGGATGATATGCAACTCTGATCCCTATCTGCCTCCATGTATGTGTTGCCTCTTGTTTAAAGCTTCAGTGGTAAGTTCCTTGGAGGCAGGTGCCATCTTCCTGCATTCTACATATTGATTTAGCTTTATTTTATTTTTCCTTTCTGCAAAGTATATCCAAAGTGCAACTCCAATGCTAATTTCCTGGTAGCTTCTAGTATTTTCATTTTTGGTTGGTTTGTTTGTTTGTTTCCTAGAAGTATCCATTTTTGCCACATTTAATCTATATTGGATCATGAATATTGAACTAATGCCGTAAACTTTTCTGAAGTTTTTCTGTCATTACGAAAGGATACTTCCATGCTACATCAGCAGAGGAGGTGGCACTGTTATTTACCGCAAAACGGGCCTGCCTTTCATTTCAGAGTGCATGCAAGATCTTATTCGACTTTAAACACAAATTGAAATGTCCTGTGAAAACAGGACCTTATTCACATGGCCACATACGTTGAAATTACTGCTTGTAAAATGATAAAGCAAACCACTTGAACACACATTCACCACGAACTAGAAATATACACACCATCTGTTACCTGTCTTAGCAGGATGGAAGCTTATTCAACATGCACAGAGCCTGTCAGGTCTGCATGGTTTTCAAGAAGTGTCACACTTGTGGCTGCTCTTGCCAGACCCAGCCCATTCTCAAGCTGAGAGATCCCTTCTCCCATTCAGATCTGAAACAGAAAGTACATTTTGCTTTAAGAGTAGGAACTCCAAGCTCCAGCACCCAAACAACAGAAAATTTTACAAGAAAATCTGTGTCTGGGTCTATGCCTCTCATGGTGTTTCCAGCTGTAGAAAAGAAGCAGTACATCGTACTTGCGTGGGGAAAGGAAAATTAGTGGCACTGCAGAAGCATTGCTCTTCGGTGTGGATGTGAAAACAAAATCCACAGCTTCTGAAGGACAGTCTTTTCTCATGATCCTTTTCAGTTTCTCATTCTTTATTCCTCTTCTCTCTGTCACTGTAATTGCAGCCCCTGCTGCCAGTGAGGGGATGGGCTACAGGGCTTTGCCTACCAGAGAGTTTGCGAAAGGAGGAGGTCAGGACACCAACCTCCACAGGGCCTCTTCTCGACTTCATCCGTCCCCAGCAGAATGCTTGATTTGATGAGGAGCCAGATAACAACTTTCTTGCCCAGGGTTGATTGGGTTACTTCAAGTGTGTTATCTCCTTGGAGGAGAGGAGGACAGGGAGTGGGATGCATAAAAAAGTAACTGGGGTACCTATACACGGCATTGTGTGAAGAGCTGCAAACTGGAGTTGGCAACATACAGAAAGCAAAACTCAGCCATTGATATGAAGTTAATGACATTTGTTGGAAGCTATGTTTATATTTCACAAGGGAAAATTAAGAAGACAGCTTTTCATTCATTGCAGGGAGAGAAAATTTTGGGATTTTACGGAAAAACAGAAATCCTTGTCAGTATAAAATGTATAATCTGGTGCTTTAGACATTATACTATATTGCATGTACACACTGTGTATCCGTATATATATACTCATGGGTAATTTGCACTGATTTGCCCTGATGTTAGACTGTTGAGATGTTATCTACAGTAGCCAGTGATTCTAATAAAAAAATCTGTGCTTTCCTTCAGCCAAAAATATTTATGCATTTAACCTTTACAGTTTTGTAAGTATTAATTACAATATCAATGCTTATCACATCCAGGGCCAGATAAAGAGTCCCTGATAAAGCTGGAAAGGAAGTCCCAATTCCTAGACCCAAATCCAGGTTTCTAGATAGTGCTGTCTCAGGGAGAAATCCTTTATCAGGTCTCAGTCTTCTTTCTGCTGCCCTGACTTTAAGCGTATATAAAGTGTTTGGAAACATCTCACCTTATTTGCTGTTGTAAGTCACTTTTTCTGAGTCTTTTGGAGGAATTATGAATCTTCTAGATGGCATTTCAGCAAAAGCATGGGCCGTTCCACTAGTCCTAGTTTTATGAGGCTGTAAAGGAATAAAAAAATTTGAAACAAGGATATGACTGAATCATCCACATCTCAGAGTTCTTGTGTACTGAGGGCCCCTTTCTCAAGATAACATATGCAACTGTTGCAGAATGAAAGCCAGAGTTGTGTAAGTGCTAAGAGTTTTGGAAAGTGCTCCTAATCTTCAGGACTTTAATTTTCAGATGTATCTTACCTTCTTTGAATATCTTGTCTGTGAGTTATCTCAAGTCAGGCATCCAAAATACCAATCCTTTGCTTTAAATCTTGACTAACATCTTATGATAATAAGCAAAATTGCGGACACGGGTGTATGACACTGCTGGCTGAACAGCATGAGGTGTCAGAAAACTCTATCAAGCCAATGTGAATTTCCATTACATTTGTTGAATAAACGAGTGGCATCAACATCTGAAATCAGAAGGCCTCCACACCCCTAGATAACAGCCCTCCTATGTACTGTCCACAGAGGTCTGGCCTGGTTTTGCTGAAGAGACAAGTAATGTTTGCGATCATACCTAATATATTTCAAATTGGTTATATTGTTTATAGATTGCTTATGTCAAAACCGGTGAATTCTCTGGTGTGCTTTAGGATTTATGCATTCTAGTTCTTTGCAAGTTTTATTCTTATTTGTTGCTACCTGCAAAAATATATCTCTTGGCCCCAATTCGCAGTGGAACAATGTTAGGTCATTATTCCTTGAATTGTTAGGCTGTAAAGGAGCAATTTCTCACTAACCTGTGACACAGGAAATTGTGATTCTGATGTCAGGTCATTTCTGGAATTCCTTTTGCAACAATCTGTTTTTCTGTCAGCAAATGACATTTATGTATTATTTCCAGAAAGTGTAGGCTTCACTATTTTTGTATGTATACATTCAATATTTCTCTTCTGCTTCTTATTCTGCATAGTCTGAAGTTTTAATATATGATTCAACTGATAAATAAATATATTTTGATTGATAGCGCAAATACCTGGTAGCTGAAACTAGCACTACTTTAAAGTGCTTCTCAGAATAGTTGAGTTCCCTGCTTTTGTTTTCACTGAGATTTCTTTTATGAAGCATTGCAGTGAATGATTAATGCTCGGATACCCCTTTTCTCTAGATTCTCTGCTGAACTTAATGCATTGCTCAGAGCTCCTCACGAAGGGAACACAACCCAAACTGCCACTATGGAAAGATTTTATACTCTGTTTAATAGGGTTTGGTGTTATGAACCACAATCACTAGCAAGGCTCAGAACTTCCTCTTATGAGAAGAAAATGGGTATTTTTTACCAATATACCGCAGCCTGGTACAGTTATTTTATTCTACGCATTTGAAAATGGGTAACATGGAAAACATTTGACAGATGACAGTGTGCATATGTTTTACCAATAAATATGCATATTGACTACACAAGAAGTGGTTTACTGGCAGAATATGTTTTACATATACTTAGGGAACTGCTGCTATAAAGTTACACATCCACAGAGACAAAAGTTATTTCCATTGAAATGCGCAGCATCAAACCTTTCCACAGAACTAAGCCACTTCTCTCTCTCTTTGCTTTCTTATTTCTTTTTAGGGGAATATGTACAGCAAGGTAGCTCTGTAACACTAATATAATTCCTTTCTTCCTGAAAGATCCCGAACATTTCCAAAATAGAGCCTAAATCCTGCCGGCTTCTCCCACGGGAGATAATCTATGCAAGTCTCATGGGCTAAGCAGATGGGATGTAGTCCTCAGTGGCAGATAATATACTAGATCATATAGACACAGACAAGATAAATGTGCAGCTTCTATACATTAGAATCACATTGAGCACCACTGCAATGTCAGTATCTTTGGCTTAAGTGCAGTAGCTATTTAATAATCCAAGACAATTTGGATTCGTTAATATATGTATAGAACAATAACATCAGCAGAAGGCGACGCAAACCATCTAGCGAGAACCACATAAAATTTCACCAGAAGTCTGAAATGCATTTCTACTACCTTCTAACCATTTCAATCCCTTGTTTCCAGTGCATGGATTTTAAAAAGTTTTCCAAAACAGAAGGAAAATTACAACATTTATACTAATAAATAAAGACCAAATAAATTCCATCCCTAGAGACTTTCAAAATTTGGAGTGGACAAATCCTAAGAAATATACCACAGTAACAATCTCACACACAAGGAGAAGAGATATTGTTACTAATGCGTAGTTTATTAAACATTGATTTTCTCAGAATCAGCAACACAAATAGTTTAACATAAAGCACGAAAAAACCCATAATAATATGTTGATATAAAAATGTGGGATACATCTGGTTCTGTGTGAATATGACCTATTAATAGGTCAATTAATCTTCTAGTACCACTGAAAAATTCTGAGTTCCACCTGG
Organism: Coracias cyanogaster; assembly: GCA_033124195.1. Taxonomy (NCBI): domain Eukaryota; kingdom Metazoa; phylum Chordata; class Aves; order Coraciiformes; family Coraciidae; genus Coracias; species Coracias cyanogaster. The sequence continues at coordinate 8,279 of JAVSBS010000333.1, forward strand.
CAGAGCCAATATGACATAACCTAAATACTAAGTGTAACATGGTGAGAATGACAGAAAATGTGGGCACTGTGCTGAGCATCTGATCTAAGAGGATATTGCTCTAGGTTTCCTGTGTATCAATGCAGAGGGAGAGACTTGTGCCTGGGTCATGTCAGAGCACGTAAGTTAGGCTTTTATTGTGAATCCTGCTTTGGAGAAGCTGTGCTTTTCCCCCAGCTGCCCAAGGGGAGCTGAGCTTCCCCAAGCCAGGTGCTACAGTGTGAACACCTCTGTACTGACCATGCAGATTGTAATCAATGCAAATAACATTCCTCTCTGCAAAGATCATCTTGAAATGCTGACAAACACTGAATACAGCCCAGTAGTCCTAACTCGTATTAACAAGTTCCAAATATCAGAAAGAATACTGTTCATAGTCCTTCTGTCATTCAACCACAGCACCCCTAAGCAGCAGCATAGTCCCCTCAGAACAGGGCTGGTAACTCATGAGATCCTGGTGCAGCCCAACAGTTTACCCCATCCCGAGACTTGTCTCAACACACCTCCCACAGCTTGTCTGAAAGATGTGCAATATTCTGACATGAACATATTTAATGCGGCAAGCATTTTCTTATGCTGCTAAATTACATTTTTCCCTTCTGACCACACAAGAATATTAGTCATAAAAGAAATCAGGTATGCCCTAAAGGATTGTGCTCACCCAGCCTTTTCCTTGTCTTTCAGAGAACACTACAGTTACCATCTGAAGTGTGTGCCACCTTTGAAGACCATGACAAGAAGAGAGTGAGTCTGCAGAGTATTACAGCACTTTCATCTGTCTGCATGAGGTCCCTGACCCTCCCCAGGGGTGTTACGCACAACCCATCTCTGTGTTTCTTTCCAAATGCTTTCTGGCCAATGCCCATTTTCTCCAGCTTTTCCAAGGAGTTAACTGCCCAGGACAAGGGTATTTAATCAGGTTCTGGATGAGTCCAGAGAAAAACGCCAAGCAAACACACAAAAAAGAAAAAAAGGGTAGAGCTGATGTAACATGAGACAATGTATACCCTGTAGTCAAAGGGTATAAAGCACTACCTGTGTTGTAGAAGAATAACTCAGTCAAGAAGGGACACAGTCAGAACCACGGGAAAGCCCACAACGAACAAAACCTGCAGTTCAGAAGACCACAATGAGCCCTGGGTTTTGCATGGGTACAGTCCCTGAACAAATGGGCCATGCTAACTACAATGCTTTCCTGGGAGCAAAGACCTCCAGCCACAACATGGTTCAGGGCATTGCACAATTTGCAGCCAAGCTGCTGATCTGCAGTACCTTTCCCGCTACCACCTTTGAATAAAGTTGTTGCAAGCTGCAAAACAGCTTCCATGAAGTGACTTAAGATGGCTGAGCAGAAGGTACTACTGAGGCTCAGAGCATTGATGTTTAATTTGTTCTGGTGATTGTCACTGAAATTACTAAATAATAGTGGAGGGGATCACATGCTTCTAGTGCAGTATCAACAATACAGTCACAGAAATCAAAGTCAAAGAGTAGCTTTGAACAATTCTAACACTGGTAACAGTTCAGCAAGAGGAACTCAACCTCATGAAGTGCAGCCTGCAAAATGGAATGGTTTAGTGGCATTCAGGAGTTCTGCATGATGCTGTGGGGACTCTTGCTGCAGAACATCTAGAGGAAGAGCTTGGAATGAATGATATATTTTTTAAAAATACATTTCCCTATATTTGAGTTAGGAAACATGTTTCTTTGACCTCTTAAGTCTCCATAAAGAATACTCAATTTTTTACACGATATTTTGGAAGCAAAGTGGTCAGAATCCCCACCTTGCACTTTGTCTGAAGAATGTCCAAGCAAACATTGCCTTCTCATGTCATGCTGAGGCATCATCTCAGTGCTGAACCAGCAGGAGGACTGCCATCAGCTGAGTCACCAAGACCACTTCCTGCAGCTCCTCTGTGGTCCTTGAGGTATCCAACTCTAGAGCGGCACTGACCTTGTCTGACCTCGGAGGACTTTTGAGAGGCCAGCACAAAGAGACTTGAGTGTGGGCTATTATCTGAGGGGCTCCTTCATGCGTGCTAAGATGCATGACTTCACTGCAATGGGCAAAAGGTTCTGAAGAAAAAGACACACAGTAGGTAACTCCCTGGTATGGGAATCACACGTGAAGATGATTTCACAGCACCCAGCACAGACACACTTAAGCAGCAGCGCAGTTGTGGTGTGGGGCATGGGAAGAGTACAAAACCCACAAGAGGCAGATCTGATGGAGTGAGCTGTGGGGATGCTCTCAGATAAGCAGCAAGAAAATCCTCTGAAGCTTTCTGTCCTGTGCTCTCTGTGTCTACATCTGCTCCAGAACGACGAAAGACTATTTTAGGCACATTTTATGGAGTTTTAAAAAAATGTTATTGGGACTATATTTTGTATCCGTTTGCCAGTAAAGCCAGATGACTGCACCATGGGTTAGATCTCCATATGGTTTAAATTATTGGTCTTGCTCTAATTTGCTCCAGCGAAGGATCTGGCCTCATGAGTGTAACTACATAAGGTAGATAGAGCTATAAAGAATGTGCCAAATGAGCTAAAAAAGCTTTTCTAAAAATAAATGCCACAACAGGACTTCCAGTGCTACACATACGTATTAGGTCTGTCAAATTAGTGTTGCCAACCCCAAACATTCAAAAATCATGAGTTGTGCATGAGGTTGGCTTAAAAAAACCCCACAAAATTAAAAAGAAACAAGCGAACAGTAATATCTATGTACCTCTTTTGGTTTGCATTCTTGGGGGTTTTGAGTCTTCAGGACAAACCTTGGGCATGTTTTAAAGGTTTTTCTAGCTTGTTTTTTTTTTAGTTCCCCACCCCCCAGCCTTAGAATCAGCAGGGGTAGAAACTTGCTGCTAAGAAAATAATGTAAAAAAAAAAAAAAGAAAGAAAGAGAAAGAGAGAAAGATTCTCATGTAATTGCCTGACTCTAGAAACTGAGCTTTTAAGAAGCATATCATGAGACTCATGATAAAATCATGAGAGTTGGCAACACTATTAGTGAGCTGGAAATGATATAAAGCTCCATCTTCTGCAGTCTATGAAGTTCTGGACTTTCAGTCACAAGCTTTTTATGCACAGAAGACCTGTCACTGCTGTATAACTGGTCTTTTCTTTGCCACAGGTCTTCGGATTTCCATTAGATCAATTCAGATAGTTTCTAGGGATCTTCTGTTTGTGTGTAGTCAAAACAATATTTGGCAACAAAAGGCCCTTGCAGCAAATTACAGATGGACACACACAGGAATAGGCTTAAAGCAGGCTGGAAGCTTGAAGGAATGGCTATGTCTGGGGAAAATGAAGTATTTCCACATGGCTGTATTTGCTGGACTTGTACAGCTCCCTGAAGAGCCAAACCCTCCCTGAGAGATGGATCTGCAAATCCACCTTTCACATTAACAAACTAATAGGACCCTAGGGCAAGGAGAGAACAAACAAACCAACCCAGAGAATTGCTTTGGCAGCCTGACATCTACAAAAGTGCAGAGAAAAGATCAGGTAGCAAGGGTAAGGAAGCTCCCAGCAGCACGAGGCAGCAGGATTGTCCTGATTACTATGTACAATCAATGCTAATCCACAACAACAGGAGTCATTCAGATCAGATGTATGAAGAAGCGACATCACCACCTTCCAGGACATGGCCAGCTCCAGGCATCGCTTGCAGGAAAAAGACTTTGGATGACCTTTGTGTGCCGGATGCTGCCGCAGTCTGACAGGCCAGTCCAGCCGTAACAAGCTCCAATTAGCACCACAAGATGCCAAGGCCCTTTACCTAGGTAACAGGAAAGTGGGAGATTGCTCCATGCCTTTGAAAACCTATTAGGAAGCATTGATCCTCCCAAATGAAAGTTTGAAAGACTTGCACTAGACTTAGGAAAACAGATACAGATAGGTGTGAGTACATCACACCTTTCTGGGGCTGTTAAAAGACCCCCATTGCTGAAGCAACAGCACATGACAAAGCTGACACTTCCAGAAGCGTAATTTATTTGCCTTTTTATGCAAAGTTCACACATGTTCTTTCAGAAGTAAAATTTCAGGTGCCACTTGCTGCTTTGTGACTAATGGAGCTCAAATCCCCATCGCTGTTTGAGCTGGGCATGTGAACTCTTCTCTGGTGCGGTTTTAGCTGGAGAGACCATGATGCTTAAGCAGCCAATTGACTTCCTTAGCACTGACTGCGGAGTCAGGAGAACACTATAGACAACTTACTTATTGGCAGGGGAGAAATCCATGGAACTGCTCTGACCTCCCTTACACCAAAGTGACACAGGAAAAAATACGTCAAACTCAGTGAGTGACACTAACACAAGCCCATCCCCAGAAGAATCTCTTAAAGTTATAAATTACAGACTCCAGAGGAGAAAACCTGACCTAGCTGAGTGGTCCTGAGACTTAAGGTCATCTTTCCAGGGGTCTGTAACAATTTATGCATTTGAGTAGAACAGGAAAAATCTGGTAGCTATAGTGAAGTTTGCTCTGAACTGTGAAGCCAGAACTAGAACCTGGAGAACTGCACACAAACATAGGAGCATCAGGGTTGCAGAAATTATTGCTGGGACTTTTTAAAGATCTAGACCCGCTCCAGTGAAAGGAGCTCACCACTTGCAAGGGAAAAAGGCACTGAAAAACTCTGCCATACCCAACCAGGAGAGCTATCAGCTGTTAGACATTAGGCTCAATTCCTTTAGGGTTCAGAGAGGAAGAAAAATATTTTGTGTCATAGTGCTGAACTTTTTGAGATACCCTGTGTTCAGAAATCCCAGAGATACACGGCATGCATGTTCTAGATCTGTAGTAGATGATTTGGCCGACATACTCCTTTCTGAAGAGCCCCAAAGTAGCTTTGCAGGTGCTATGAAGCTACAAAGTGCACATACATCTGATGCCCACTGGAACCATGCGTCCTGCTGCATATGTATCAAAATGTCAGACTGATGTATAATAAGCTCTAGAAATAAGCAGAAGAACTTGTTGAATTTTAAACAAATTGTTGAAGAATGCAGCACCGTATCTATTCTCCTTTCAACATTTTCTTGGTACATGAAACAGCTCAACTAGAAAGCTGGCAAGTAGACCATGCTCCTTAATGGACCAGAACGAGGATTTCAATTATGACAATCTGCCATCTAGTGGAAAAGTGAAAATCGCATCTCAACCAGTCACTGAAAGCGCTAAAAAAAATTCACACAACCTGAAAAAAGTGGAATGAGCTGTTTTAGAAAGGTGGAAGATGCACAGGCAAGGCTCTCCATGGGTAAATACCCCTAGGTTGGCCAGATTAAAATGCCAGTGCTGATCTGTGCTTCCAGGTACCTGAGCACGTGTTGCTAACTTTTTTCCTAATAGTGAAGTACGTCCATCACTGCCACACACCCTGTCCTTAGCTTACTTTGGCATGCAGAAACAGCAGGGACCTGGCATACAACATGCTGGTAATTAGCATCCTGGGGCTGACATGACCATTTTGAAGCACAGGAAATCTGATTCTCAAGATATCCCTCAAGACAGCCACTTTGCTAGGTGGGAGAAACAACAGTAGCTATGGGAAGGTAATTTTTTTGGAGGGAGCTGCTTAGCAGGGACAATCTGTAAGGATCAGCACTTTCCAACAAGTGTGCAACTTTCTCTTTATGGTAAATGTATTCATGGAAGTTAAATGGTAACACTAGCTGTTAACAGCGGACCATCACACGTGTTTCCGACATCTTTGGAAATCAGCTTGCAGCTGCTGCTGGCTGCCTTTTTCCTTTGCCTGACCCTGGAAAAAATAGAGGTACCACCGAATCACTCCTCAATTCTTTTAGACATCATGGTCCAGGTAATTCTCTCCATTGTGGTCAGGGGTATTCAGAAGGGAGCCCACATTTCAGTGTCTGACTTTAGGTCTAGACGGAGCTGGTTAGGTTGTTTGCTACTATTGGTCTAATACAGATGTGCAATTCCATGCCATGGGAAGATGTTTCTTTAATGATTGGCTCTTTTTTGTTTGTTCTGTGCAGAACACAAAGACATTTTTATAGTATGAAGTTGCAGTCATTAGTTTGGGCAAAATGTAATTGTTTGAAGTCCAACTCTGCCATCTCGTGGTAGACTTCAAGAGGTGCTGTTTAATAGTTCCTAGCGATAACTATGTTTACTGGATATAAAAGAGTTTTGCTGAAGACCACAAGCTAAAATATTTATGATAAAGACACTCTTCTGCGTTGCTAGGAATAACTCCATCCTTTTAACCTATCCATGAGCTAGGTTAAAAAGCAAATTGTCACTATTGCTTTTACCTTTATGTTTTGTCTCAAATAACAAAAGGTTGACATTTGTTTCACATTTGTGAGGAGCTGGCTTGTAGTCAGCTTCACTTCCCAGGTCTCACGCAATAGCTCCATACTGCTGTATTTGGATTATAAACAGGGGAGCATTTAAACTCAGGCAATTTCTTTTCCTCCTCACTGAGGTCCAGGTAGGAGCCAAGTTTTTAACAAAGCAGTTCAGTCAATTATATGCAAAAACAAAAAGCAAAGTACCATTTAAACTTTTTGGAAAAGAGATATTTGCACGGTGCGAAGAGGCAACACAAAGTGCTATCCTCATTGAAGCCAGTGACCTAGCCTGTCTCCCACACTGGGACCAGATACTTCAGAGGAAGGAGTAAGAAACCCTGCTTTCAGAGAGTGACTCATCTTGGTCTTTTCCTCCCTGCTTGTACAGCCAGCAGTTGGCAAGCCATGGAAAACAAACACCTTGTTTTCACTGTGACGATGCAGTCACACCTCACATAGCAACATGAACTTCCCTTCACCCTGTCTCACCATTCAGATCTCAAGTGACCACCTCCTGAAATGAAATCTTAACTTATCCGAAAAAGCCTCAGCCTGGACTCCTCTGAAAAAGGATTGAACTGCTCATGCTCTGTGCATAAAACAAAAACTATGTACACCAGCAGAGAGCTCAGCTCCAGACACAGACCTGAACATTGCCATGCCATGTTGGGCTCAGGTGACTCTTCAGGCACAAGGTCCCTAATATCCAGGGTGGTTTAAGAGACCACCACCGTCTCAACCTTCATTTTTATCCTCAATGTCTAATGATCAAATATCGCTAACACACGGCTACTTGTCCCATCCCACTTCTTTCTATTGACACCCTCAGTATTGCTGTGCACATCCTTCTCAGATGTAGCAAGGCATTTGGATTTGAAGCTTTGGTTTGAAGCCACATCAAATTATCCCAACCTTTTGAATATGCAAACATACATTAGAAGTTCTAATGCAACCCTTCACATTCCTTTCTTTCACCTTTCCCTTCTTCTACTAACTTAATTTATGCATGTAGAACTGCAAAGGCATGAGTAAACCAGTTGAAAATAAAAGGAGTCACAAAGAGCATGTGAATTAATGCCTTACAATCCAGCCAACCTCATCTTCTACTTCCCAGTCACATCAAATTGTGATCTTTGTCCTCTATGTTTCCTACCTGCTGAAGCGACTTGTCTCCTGTGGCACCTTGGATGAGGCCAAGCTTGGCAGCTGAAGAAGCCAGATGTCAGGGTCTACAAAGAAAGTTGTCAGCAGTGGCAGCTGCTTGTCAGATCACATTCCCCTGAAGGCTTACATTTGACTCTGATGGTATATCTGTTCGTGGACATGACTGGTCTCCCTGAAAGTCATGTGTGGAATCAGCTCCCAGTGGGAAACTCAGGTTTCTTCTCCTGAAAGGCAGTCTCCACTGATTTGCAGCTCTTGGAAAATGTTCTTTCTTTATTGTCATATTATCAGAAAGAGTTTATATTCAATTTGTATAAAACTGACTTCTCAAGAAAGTCTATTTTCCATAACTTCTCAAGAATTTCCCTCTTAAAAGAAGAATGAAACCCCTTTTATTTGCATTTTTTAAAGTGGTCATTTCCATAATAACAAAAACATACATTCTTATGTATAAAAGATTTTATTCCATGGGTAGGAATTGGCTTTGAGATATTTATGATTAATATTGATCTTCATTTGAAGCAGGAGAAACTGAGACAGAGAATTTTGAACCCAGGTTCTTTGGTTATGAGATTACCTTGTAATCATAACAATCAACCAAGGCTTCAAATAACAGGTTAGAGAAGTCAGCATTTACCCACAGACTGAAAAATTTTGAGACAGTCTCTGTCACAAAGTAGACATTGAGATTTGTGTCATTAAATGAGACTTCACCTTTAACTGTGAGTCAGGCAAACACCATGTCTGTCTTCAAGTATTCTCCCCCCTTTTCCTCTGGGCAGGCCTACAGGAAGATAGTGTTTGCTACTGCTGCTGGCACCATTCTTATGGCTTGGTGGCTGGTCACAAACCTGGGATTCAGGATTTTGGCTGCTATTGCCTGTAAAAGAAGGGTAGCACACTCACAAAGAGGGTACAGTGTATTGAATGTGATGAAATCCTTGTCCACAGCAGGGCTATGGACCTTGTGAATAATACTCAGTTTGACAGCTCTTAAGAACAACAAATGCCATAGATTGAGAGGAACATTAACCCTATTCTCATTGTCTGACGGAAGGACACCAGGTCCCTCCCTTGATCCCCATGTCTGTCCCACCTGAAGCGAGCACCATTACCAGCCCAAGCAGTTCCTCGGGTGATGAATGCTACAAATGCACTCCTGAGTGTCATTTGGCCATCAGTCACACCCTCTCTTCCAGTGAATTACATCAACAGCACATGATGTAAAGGCATTTCTTTTCAGATTTTAAATTTACTGTCCTTCAATTTTATGAGGTACTCCTTCTTAAAAGTTTCTGAGGATACAAGGCACAAAGCACACCCTGCTGAATTGCCATTTGCTTAGGCCAGACCCTTCTCCTGAGAAGTTAAAGGTTTTCTTTCTTCTTCTTCTTTCTTTGTAGTTTTTGTCAGATGCTACAGCTCACTGAAAACACTACTGCTGCTGAATGTGAGGCAGCATACAGGCTCTTAAAAAGGATCCTGTAGGTCAACTCAACATACATGCAGATATTACAAAGATTTAATTTGAATAATTGTGCTAGATTAAAAGAGGTTTCACAATTTCTGCAGCTACTTAAGGAGACAACATCTGACATCTGTGAGGAACCGCCTAGTCCTTATTCAGTGCCCTGATAGCATAACCCTATGTACAATCAGGAATGCTTTCTCTTTCACATTTAAACACCATTGTCCTGCCTCCACTGCTCACAAAGTTTTCTGGAGCAGCCTCCATTAAGTTTACTGCAATGATGTGAACTCTGCTGTACAGCTCAGACGAGCGGATCAAGATACTCCTTACACGTATTAATTTTACAGCAGCCATGAACAGCAGCTTAAGGAATCACCATGAAAGCTTTACAAGTGATTTATTGTAATGGCATTAGAAGAGAGACATGAATTACAGAGAAGCCCTGGCATGCAGAGAGGTTTCCGAGGTGCACAGCTGCCTGCTCACGATGATGATCACTGTGGCTGCAAGGTGTGAGCTGAGGGCTAACCACTAGTGCTAGGGTGCTGGCATAAGTGTCATAGGAACCTCTGGTTTGACACCATGGAAGCAGACATATACCATCAGCATTGCAAAAGCTGCAGCACATCTTCCCCTGTCTCTCACAGGTCCTGTCTCACTGCTGTTGCTATTTGCTGTGGGTTCAGATGAGACTTATGTCATAGCATGTGGACATTGTTAAGGAATCCGGCTGATTCCTTCTTGTTTCCTCACCCGTGGTTTCTGTCCTACATCCACAGCCAGGGAGCTGTATTGCTGGTTAACATCTCTCTTTAAATCAGTGCTGCTATTATCATGGCAGATAGTTTCAGTTTTTCTTCTTATGTCAGGGCATCAACAGAGAATTGTAGTTTTTCCTACCTGTGTTGCCCTTTTGCTGCATGTAGCTCTGGTGACATTGATGGAGGCCCAGGCAGGGACAGACACAGGCCAGCAGTAGATGGCACCAATGTACAGCAGTTACAGTGAGCGCAAAAACAGTCATAAGGAAAAAAAAATTACTTCACACTATTGTCACTGCTTCCAGCCCTTCTGTTTGACCTTATGTGAGCTCAAAACCGTCTTTGCTAATGATCATTTCCCATAGTAAAACCCAGATCCCTGCACCCTCAGCTGTAACCATAACCACAGCTCTCTGTAATCAAGGATTTTCTCTTTTCTTCTTGAGTTTACCATTATAAAAATCAGCACAAGAACTAGGAACTGGGATCTCCTAATCTGTCTGCTTCATGCTTGGAGCAGATGACTAACATCCTGTATCACTGTCTTCCCAACTGCTAAATCTGGTGCATAGTCAGGGTGCCCATGCACACACCCAGTTTCAAGCTGACAACTAGATTTGGATGTAGAGGGAACTTCTCTGGGAAACATTTGTTGGGATCCTCTGCCGCTGCCCTTCTCTGGGCCCTGGACCTCCTGTTTCCCAGGAGGCACTGGTGAGTGTTCTCCAACAGGTTTCTGGCTATCACAGGGACCTTGTACATCAGCAGAACTGCCTCTTTCTTGCTCTTACCCAGCAATACATTATAGTTTCAGTTTCATACCTTTTACTACTGCTCTGAAGTGTCCTACAATATTTTATCGCCCATGATGTGGGTTTCTATACAGGGGAAAGAGGAACATATAAACCCTTAAAACCCTGATACATGTTAACGTGGTTACCTGTGATCATTGGTGTCTGTTGTGACTGAGTTGCTTGTTCAGTCCTAATTTCTTAATGCACAGATATTTCCTTGCGCTTTGCTTACTGGTACTCATAACTTGACTTTAGATCTACAGTAGGATGAGGAACTCTTCTTCGTGGCTTTGTTTACCAAGGGGGAGCACAAAGCAATAGAGTCACATTCCGTGGCGTTATCTTAAATACTTCCTGAATGACTATGATGTGACATTCACTGCCTTGACTCTACCTTCTGTAGTCACCTAAGGTTCAGATCCAGGCTGCCAAACTTCGCTAAGCATCTCCCAACTCTCTAATGCCTATATTAGACAGACCGTTTGTACTGTTTAACAAAAAAACTTAAAAGAGTCTTTCACCTGAAACCTACAGAGTCATAGTTTCTCCAGAGAGAGAAAGATCAACACCTCTAGAATTGTAAGATGCTTTTCTGCTACCATATATTTTAATGTATCTCAAAACACTGTTTCTATAGAACAGACAATTTTTGTGAAGCTTTAAAATAGTGATTAAAAAAAACAAACAAGAAAACCTGGCAAAGCCATCACTGTCCTCCTACAGCTCTTAGCCAGCTCTTCTTTTTGATAAACTCATTATTGGCCCTGCATAATTCTCATATTCCCAGCAATTTCTCAGCTTGGTCTGCCCCCTTCTCTCCTACTCTCCTTCCACTCACAAAGAGTTTTGCTTCGAGAAACTTTAAGACTAAGTTGCAGTTACGGTGTTATGTTCTCCTGAGCTCATTAGAAGGTGAGATCTCTTTGCTTAACTGAGTTCAAATAACCTTATGCTGAATAACATTAAGGCATTTGTGGAAAACCTCTTTGGCTCAGGAAGACAAATTATAAAAGACTTCAAGTCTCAGTGGCTTCTCCACTAGCTCTGAAAGTCCTGCTCTGTGGGGATTACAGATGGTCCACTAGACACTACAGAGAAATTTAGGAGACAGAGACTTTCTAGAAGCACTGATTTCTTTTCTGTCCTTGTCAGAATTACTTAAATCTCTGCACTCTCTTTTCCTCATCTCCTTTCTTTCCTCACTAGGGTGCAGTTACAAGATCAGAAGTAAACCGTCATATTTGCTCTGTGTTAATAAAATCACATATAGGTTCCTTCATTCTCAGTTCTAAGAACAATGAAATAAAACATTTGTGAAGAATTAAAATCCACTTTGTTCTGAAACAACCTTGAAACCCAAAGAAGGATTTCACATCAGCATGTAGGTTTACACCAACAGGCACATTTAGAACATTATGACTCATATAAGTATTTCTGGGTCAGAGCAAACAGGGTTATTTACCTTTTGCTGAAGAACCACGGTCCTTCAAGAGAGAGGAGAACCAGAATTGGAACAGCCTAGCTGGGTCATTAGGGCCAGGTCTCTACAGTCACTGCCACTGTAGATGAATGGTTAGTAAGGAGAGAAATACATATTCTCCTTTTACCTTTCCCTCAGCCCTAGACATCTCTAATCACAAAACAGCTCTCAACACCCATTTTAAACTTTCAGCATCAAGGATCAAAAGTTTCAGAGACTGGACCTTGCAAGAGGACAAGAATAGATTAAATTAATGACACAGCTGCAGGGGAGACAGGACATGGTGACTCATGAGCATTTGTGGCTGAAACTGCACAGGTCATCTTAGATTAGTAATGCCGATAACTGTTATTTGGCCAGTTAATACAGTGGATACAGTAGACAAGCTTTGGGACATACAGTCCTTAGGAAAAGGACCACAAACCATGCTGTAGAAGAGGACAAAAATATAGGAAGCAGAGAGACAGACATTAGTACCTGTTGTAGAAATACTCTTCCCTCAGGCCAAATTTGGTGACTGATTAAAACCTGGCTGTGTGAGGAAAACATATCCAATAGGTATGTTCTTCACAGCAGTACAGTACCCACTGAATGGACACTCACATCAGGTAGTGTATCCCTGGGAAGTGTTCCCCTCTCCGAGTCATGCAGCTCCCAAAAAAGCCTTGCCTTCTTGCCATGCTGAGAAGATCTTCCACTGCCGGGGTGTAAGAGCGAGGGCTATCAGGACTTCATGTCATTAGGACTTTCTGTATACCAGGGAGCTCTGCTATAAATCAGCAGAGGCAACAATGCTACCACATTTAAAAAGAAAGCAGTCTCTTCTTTTATCAACACTGATGAAGTCACACTTCTTTTTAGATGTACAGCCTAGAGTGCCACAAGAACACTGATCTATGGACACTTGAGGTTAGGAAAGTACATATCTGAAGATGTCTAAAGGATATATATCTTGGTAATACATGATATCCTTCCAGTCACACATGTGCAAGGGTCTATCTACCTGGCGTAATTACTCTCCATCACCCTCAACCAGCAGGCTGGCAGGGGCTAAAATTTCTCTTTCAGAGATTCAGAAGTTGTTTGAATAGAGGAAGCTAAAAGGCCTGAAAGACCTCATTGGGCAGGGAACATCAGCTAGTTTAGCTTTGTCAGAGGAGGATGATGAAATAAAGGCAGGCAACTGCTATTCTGGCTCCTGCATATGCTCACTAGCTAGACCTAGTTAGAAAAATCTACGCTGACATTCAAGGCAATACGGTCTATTTGTTATCTGATTGGTTTGATGAGGACAGTGAAATCTGACAGCAATAGATACAGCAGAGTGAGGAATATCCTGATAGCCCAGAAATGCCATGACAGTTCATAGAGAACATGGGTCTTACGGTGTTCTACCAACATGGAAAAAATACCTAAATTAGGGCCTGTAACTATCATGATTCTATGACACTAAGATATCCCGGGGAATGGGGAGAGACAGATGACCATCTAAAGAGTTATTTTCCATAAGATTAAAAGAATAAAGCAGAGCACTACAGCTCTTCCCATGGGAAGACCAGCAGCACTGAGAAGCCTAGCCTGCTTGCTCTCTGCCACCACATTAAGGTCTCCTAAAAGATGATGTGACATTCACGTCCTAAAGATGATAGAACATCAACATCCAAATTTGTTGGATAGGCGAGGGAATGCCTAGCACTAAAGCATCTGCTATAATTAACAGCGAAGTTAGAAATTTAACCTTTTTTAATGAAGCAGTAGAGCACCTAGTCCCCACTAGCTTCAGATTTCTAACAGAAAAGGTCTAGATGAAGTCCTTTTAAAGAAGGAGTTGGTGTGGAAATGAAATATTTAGAAGTCAGAGTTATTATCCACTCAAGTGTCCTGGATCAAGCACAGGGTGCATTGACTAAATTAGAACGTAAGAATGATTATAAGATCACTGTTGGATTATAGGTCAAAACAGATCCCTGTAGTAGTCCACTGTAAGACTTGCCATTTACTCTTCTATTTTATGCGTTCTAATCTATTTTAATCCACGCAATAGTCTTTCCTCTTCTCCAAGCATTTTTGTGGTTTTTATGAATTTTTATGAATTGTCTTTCTCTTATCAACACGCTTGCTGATGTCTTCAAAGAATCCCAGTGATTTGTGATGCATGAGCAAAAAAGGTTCATTTATGTTCCTTGCCATACAATTCTCTGCCCATCAGACACTGGTCAGTTGTCTTATCCTGATGTATCTGAAGGAAGACATCTGCTTTTATTATTGATGCCCTTTGATAATGGTTCTTAGAGTGTTGAAGTAGTCTGTGGTCACTATCATAGAGCAACTCTTTGACTACTCCATGATCTATTCCTTCAGGCATACCTCCAAGATATTTAAATTCTCAATAAATTTGCAGATGGTACTTTTTTCACTTCCTTTTCTGAGGCACATAAGATACTTATACTCATCAGTTGTGGGCAGACAACCTGACATAAAAGGCAGGGTTCAAAGCCTGAAATTTTCTGCATTCTAATTGCCAAATTGCAACAAAAATAAAAGATCTTATCTGAGATAAATTGCTGTTACATAATTAACACTACTTACGTGAAAATATGTTATGTTCTAAAAATGCTAGAGGGTAAAAAAAATACAACAACAATGATGAGATGAAGGAAAAAAAACAGTGTACTCCAATTTTCAGGCACGAGTGGGAAGGAACTGCAGAATGCTGGGACAAAGATGTGTAGGACAAATATATCGCCTGCATGTGTACTGTTACCAAAATACTCACTGAAACACATGGGGCATAAACAACCCTATTTAGAATACAAGATTGCACACATAGTTAAAAAGCTGGGAAAATAACTTGAAAACCTAATGAGCATCAAATGGATACTGTGGAGGAAAATGCCAAAGAAATGGCAGGTGTGAAGGCTACGTAAGATCATCTTCGATGAACAAGTCAAGAGGGTTATGAGTACTTAAGATTTGTATCACTTCTTCAGATTATAGATGATAGCTCTTAACAGGAGGATGCTACTGACGAATTACATTGTCAAAATATTGTTGTTATATAGGCATGAAGGGTAAAATATGTTTAAACACACAGTTTTGGATATAGTGAGATATCTGTTCAGCTCAAAGGAGAAGATGCAGATATTGCTTAAAAAGTAGGATCCTTTCTGCAATCAGAAATCTGCATGCTAGGATAAAACCATTCATGTGACTGTGGGCATGACGCTTCAACAAAGATACAGAGTCTGAAGAGAGTAAGCATGAAAGGTCATGGATTATAGACCTCTGACCGAGAAAATAAAGTTGACATTATTGTATTTGGAAGATGCTGGGGATAATGGTCACCAAAATATGCAAAAGATTGCTTTGCAGAGTAAAGTCAACATTTGTATTTAACTGCTTTAAAATTGTGGCAAAGATTAGATTGGTATCAGAGAAAACTGTAGGGGTAGGGAAACTGTAAGATTACCTAAAATGACTAGGGAATCCCCGTTCCCCACAATGGGAACTTCTGTACAAGCATATTAAACAAATATGTGTTGGGGGAAATTCAGGTGTTGCTGATCCTGTTCTGTACCATTGGACCTCTCTAAGTCCCTCCCTCCAGCCCCATCAGTTGTAACTGTATTTCTATGAAGCTGTGTACAGGGTTAGGTGTTTATGAAAAGGTGATGATAACTTAACTCACTGTATTTTTTTAAAAATCAGGTCTGTATATTATAAAGACTGATTTTCAAAAAGTGTTAGGACTTTAAAAACAAATTTTCTCCCAAAACATATTTTAAATCAAACCCCCAAACCCTTATAAAAATATTTCAAATGAAAACAAATATTCTGATTGAAATAAAAAATGCTCCAATTTAGGAATGTTTCCCTGGTAACCAGGGACACTGTCATTCTGTGGTCTTGTTCTTCCCATTCTCCCTGTGTGCCTGGCTTCCAGCTTGCCCAGCACTCCTGTAGCTAGGACTCCTTTCAGG
>JAVSBS010000334.1:0-21966 GCA_033124195.1 Coracias cyanogaster
GGCGCTCCGCCACAGCGCGGGATCGAGGGCACGGCCCGCGGCGGCACCGCCCGGCGCGGGGGTCACCTTGGAGGCGCCTCTGCCGCAGCCCGCCGTGTCGGCGCTGCCGAGGCGCCGCCGCCGCCGCCCCTGCCGCAGCGCCCGCCGCTACCTGGTGCGGGACGGGCGGTGGAAGTGCCTCGGCCCTTCCCCGCCTCGGCCTCTGCGGCGGCGGCCTCGGGCCTTTCCGCCGCTCCCCGGAGCCTTCTTCGGCAATCTCCGGAGCGGGCAGCCTCAGCGGCGCCTGTCGCCTTCCGACGTGAGCGCTCGGCAACCTTCGGAACTAACCGCTTCGGGGATTTCCGTCAGAGCGTCGGCGAGCCCTCTCGGCCACCGTAGACACGCCACCCTCGGCAATTGCCGTCTCCTTCCGCGTCTGTCGTGGAGCAGCTCACGCACCTTCCGCCGGGGGGGGTGAGTTGACAGTGACAGCACAGGGAGGGTTACGTTACCTTTGTAACGCCGAGACGGCCCTAGGCTGTGTCGCTAACTTCACACTTATGGCTCCGATTCTCCTCCGCACCCCTGGAGTCCCGACCGCTGCCCGTCCTGCGCTGGAGCAGCCAACCCGTGAGGAACTACCTCGCGGTTCGGTCTTGCGGAGGGATACCTGTTCGCGCACTTCCAAGGACGCGGATGGATACCAGTTGCTATATAAGAGCGGCGCAGAAAGGGCTGGGCCTCTTTACGCGGCAGTCGGGCCGTGGTGCGGGCGGAGGTGTGCGTGACGCGCCGCTGCCGTCATGGGCTTCGGGGACCTTAAGTCCGCCGCTGGCCTCCGGGTCCTCAATGATTTCCTGGCCGACAGGAGCTATATCGAGGGGTGAGAGGCGGCTGGGGGGCGCTGGGGCGCGGGGCGAGGCCAGGCCGCGGTGAGGCCCGCTGGCCGGGAGTGGGGCGGGGGCCGCGCCCGCGCCGGGGTTCGGCACGCGCGTCCCGGTTCCCGGCAGCCGCTGCCGTCGGGCCGCTGTGCGCGGAGCGGGCCGAGCCGTAGGCCGCCGCCGCCGCGCTCCCGCGGGGCCCAGCCCGCCGGGCTTCTCGCACTTCCGCGGGGCCGGGCGGCGGCCTGGCGGGCGCACCGAGCTGCTGCTGCGGCGGGTTCGCACCGAGGAAGGGCGCTAACCTCGGCTTGTTCTTCGCAGGTACGTCCCCTCTCAGGCTGATATAGCAGTCTTTGAAGCAGTCGGTGCCCCACCTCCTGCAGACTTGTTTCATGCTCTTCGGTGGTACAATCATATTAAGTCATACGAAAAGCAAAAGGCAAGGTATGGTTAAACTGCAAAGCTGGAATATATCTGCGAACTGGCCTATCAAGTGTTAAGTTTCTTCCTTGGAGTTTAAACAACGCGGCGTTTTTAACTGGTGCCATGTGGCTTTGTGTTGCCGTTGGAACAAGGAGCGTTCTAGAGGCAGAGCAGACCTCTTACATCCGTACATCACACTTTTCACTTAGAATATAGGCAATCTGATTCTGTCTGGTCAGTTGATGATATTTCTGCTAAAGCTTATAAGAAAAGCTTGACTTGTGTTGCTGCCATTTACAGATAACTATGCTGGAATTTACTTAGCAGTAATCCACCCCAGAAAGGCAACACCAAAGTGGATTAGAAAATATTAGAGGAGTCTTTAAAGGTAAATGTACAGTACGTAGATTCTAAATAAGGAAAGTAGCTTGTTCAGGTTTTTAGTCCTGGAAGGTAAAACAACCAGTGGTTTGCATTGCAGAAGCACATAAAAGAAAGGGGAAATATGAAAGCAAATGCTATTTTTTTTCTTTTTTAGTGATTGTAGTGTTCATGAAAGGTGCTGTATTGACATCCATGGAGACTGCAGGCCTCTCTAAAAAGGTACAGCATAGGTAGTGTCAGTATTGCTACACTGCCTCCTCTATATGCCTCAGTCCTGTTTGGAGGGAACTCTTTGTAAAGTTGGGTGGCTCAGTCACCAGTCTGTTTCCAGAGGCCTTTTAGTGCTAAAGGGGACTGAGGTTATAAAGTTGCTTCACAAAGTCAGCTCTGTGAAAACTACAGTTCCTGAAAACTAAAACTAATTTCATGGCTTGTAGCAGCAGTTTGCAGTAGCAATACAACTACAAACTTATTCTAAGCCAACAGAACTATACGAGTTATAGAAGAATTCATTCAGGGGGTTGTGGTCCCTGACATGCTGCTGAGAGCTGGCTTTCAGAGTAAAGCATTCACTGACACTTCTAAAGTCTCAAGATCAGTTACCCTGCAACAATGTGTTTTCTGTCACTATTTTTTAACAAAAAATATTTTTAGGGACGTCTGAACAGTAAGTTGATAACTCTTCCTACACATAATATGATGCAGATAAATTATTCCAATAGGAAAGCTTTTTCTAGCTGTATACTAGTATACAATACTGTATGCAGTGTTGAGCAGGACCATGTCAGCTTAGGTGAATACTCTCTGAATATGAGATTTGCTGTAGTCTCAACTAGCATGTCAGAAGTGTTAGGGATGTCTTTGGGGGAGATTCTGTTCTCACATAGGAGAATTGGGTAATTTTTTTTAGCACAGCATTTTTACTGTGAATGCACTTCTAGATTCATTGACAAATTGATAGTATTTATAATGATGTTTGAGTAGATTCCTAATATCTGCTGTTTCCTTTCAGCTTGCCAGGAGTAAAGAAGGCTTTGGGGAAGTATGGTCCTCCTGATGTTGAGGACACAACAGGTGCAGCCACAGATAGCAAAGATGATGATGACATTGATCTCTTTGGATCTGATGATGAGGAGGTACTTGTGACCTTTTTGTACTGTATTTGGGGTTTTTTATAAATACCCACATATGCAGAGTTTTGCCTTAACCTACTTTAAGTTACTTAAATTTGTGACCTTGATACCACATCCTACCTGGAATTCTCAAATTCAGCTGTCTTTGCAGAACAGAAAAGCTTGGAAGGTAAAAACTCAGAATTAGAAAGGAATGTATTGCAAGGGAGTGAACTGTCTACTTTGACTGGTTACATGATGAATAAAACAAAAAATCACCATCTTTCGGCTGATAGTTGTGATGATTTTGTTTTTGCCTGAGTCGATACCAGTCAGATTGGTAATGCTTTAAAGAGGCAGGGTTTTGGTGCTTTTCTGTAACTTTAGATTTCTCTTTCAGGAAAGTGAAGAAGCAAAGAAGCTGAGGGAAGAACGTCTGGCCCAATATGAATCAAAGAAGTCCAAAAGTATGTCTACCTAGAATTTGTCTTTTATGCTGGGGTTAACTTTCATGCAGGATGTCTAGAAATACTGATCAACTGCAATAGATAAATTTGACTGGGAAGAGCTGAGAGTAATGAGCGTCACCTGAGTTGCCTCTGAGCTTAGTCTTTCCCATAGCAGATGGGAACCTTGACATAGCTTTTTGCCTGTTTAATATACTCTTTTCCTATATGGGGCTGAACTTTCTAAACAAATCGAGATAACCCTGGGATTTTCTTTGAACCTTTAGAGAAGAGGCTGCAATGCGCGAGTCCCTCCACAGCTACTGGTCTGGAACTGTTCAGAACTGTAGCAGTTGCGGTATTCCCTCTGTGGAAAAGAAACTGTTACACAGCATTAAGCTCCTTCTCAGATCCTCTGAAAAGGACTTACTATGTAACAAACAGTGTTAGCTTCTTCATGGGTTTCCTGGTGAGACTGTTTCTCAAGAACATTGGTATCTACATCTGGAACAATGGGATATGCATAGCTTGTACTTTCAAAATCTGTGTTGGTACAAGAGGCCTGTCAGAGCTGCGTGAGGAGGTTTGTGATTAAACTGGAGCAGTCGTTCCTGTAAAGCTAGCTTGCAAGTATATTCATAGGTTTTTGAAAAATTCCTAGCTTTTAATGGTGATTTTCTTCCCCCAGAACCAGCTGTTGTTGCCAAGTCATCAATCTTGCTTGATGTGAAGCCTTGGGATGATGAGACAGACATGGCCAAGCTAGAGGAGTGCGTCCGAAGCATTCAAGCAGATGGCTTGGTCTGGGGATCTTGTAAGTAGGAGAACATTTCAAAGCAGGGAACGGGAGGTAATGCGGTCTCCTCAGATAATGTAAGGAAGGTAGATTTGTGGTCGCTGTGTGCTGATCTGTGAAAATGTAGGTAGTTAAAACAGTGCAGGAATTGCAACACTACAGTACTTCAGTATCTTGACGTAGCCGAAAAAGTGCATTAGTGCAGCGGCCAGATAAAGATTCAAATACAGGTTTTAGAAGCTTTGAAACTTTGGCTCTGCTGTCCTGCTTTCCCCTACAGTTGTGATGCAGCAAGCAGACACGTGTGCGCACACATCACTGGTTTGGAGAGGAGTTTAAAAAGACATTCCACAAAGACAAACCCTTTTTAAAAACCTTGTAACGTGGTGATGTTGGTTAAGTAGTCTATAATACAGAACAAGTTATAGTTTTTTGTAATAATGAAACTGCAAACGACTTTGCTCAGTTCAATCTTGCATCTGTGTTTTTAAGAGATTCCGCTAATCAAGGAGTACTAAATGTTTGGTTTTTTTCTTTAGCCAAGCTGGTACCAGTTGGCTATGGTATCAAAAAGCTTCAGATCCAGTGCGTTGTGGAAGACGATAAAGTTGGAACGGATATGCTGGAAGAGAGAATAACGGCCTTTGAAGATTACGTACAATCAATGGATGTAGCTGCTTTCAATAAGATTTAAGTCTTGATATATCTAGAATAAATGTAATTGCAAAAATTGGGCTGTGTCTGCAGTTAATTCAAGGTCATATGCAGTCTGACTCATGAATGTAAAATTTGGTTGATGTGTAAAGTCGAAGTTAAAACTGAATTTCAGGGTTGCTCCAGCATCCTACTGTAGGTACCCAAGAGCATGAGGAGAGGAAACAGGAAAAACTGTTTACCACCAAATCCAGATTTAACATTTACATGGCTTTGAAAATCTGATGCTCTTTGCTCCATTTTCGAGGGAAGTTACATATTTGCAAATTTTCTGTAATTCCTCTGGAAGGAGGGATGGCTTCAAGGGAAAAGGAGAGGGCTCAGGCAAAGCACAAGTAGCTGTAGTAGATGAACAGGAGTGTAAGTTCCTTTAGTTCTCTAAGGGCAGTGACAACTAACTAAAGAGACCGTGGCCTTTGCTGAAAGCCAAAACTCCGCTTCGGCGAGGGACTGCCGATGTATATAATGTTAGAACAACTGCAGTGCGCTAGAGAGGACGGGCAGATGGTGAAACCAGGCTTCTTAGAGGACCTGAGGCAGCTGTGGCACCTTCTCATCTCCTCTTGTGTGGACTTGAAGCTCTTTCTGTGAGGAGAAAGCTGCTCCTGTTCCGAGGTGCTCTGCGTCCTGCCCCTTGGCCGGCTGGGGCAGGGGTGGCCCGTGGCGCGGCTGCGCTTCCTGCCAGGTGCCATGAGCGCAGAGGCGGCCAGGGGGCAGCAGGCACCTTCCCCACCGGCGGCCAGGCGGCGGCCCATGGGCCGGGGCGGGTGGCACGGCCTGCAGCTGCTGCCGGCGGATAACTTACTTCTGCGGTGAACTTGAGACGTGCTCCAGGCTACCAACAACAAAAAGGAGGTGTTCAATTAAAGTGTAAAGATAAAGTAGCATAATTAACACCAATCTGAGCTGCTTGCCTGGTTCCAGACATTTTAAGGACTGAAGAACCTGTCAGACCTAAATTGCTTTTCAAAAACCATCCATAGGAATGATACAAATGTAAAAGCTGTTGAAGTTGTGAACCTTCCAGACCAATTCGTATTTCTAGGCTGCCTGTTGGACTGAGAATTTGTGACCGTGAAATGGAAGCCTTTTGTGTGCCACGTGTGTCACTGAGCTGAAGATGCTTGGGGCTGAAGCCTGACAGCAGCAGCTAAAATAACTCTTTGTTCTTTTTTTTTTCACCAAACATCTGTATGTGGTTATCTGGCACAGCAGGTCCCTGTTTCTCTTTGTTTAAGGGTCTGCCAACTTCAGATTATGCAACAGTTTTGTTTTATAATTTGTCTCTGGAAAAAAAAATCTGTCTGCCAGAGGTTTAAAGCATGATTAAAGAATTGAAAGTAAGTGTAATTAAAGGCTTCATTCCCACCTTCCATAAACTTAACTCCTGAAGGACTAGATTCATCCTGTGATTAACGCACAGTACCCTTTCTGTGGCTATTCTCTAGCTGTCACTTCTGCTAAATCATGTAGGTTAGCTTTAGCAATTCTCTCAGTGCTGTTAAAAGCAAAAAGTTGGTAAATGCCACATCAGAAAAAAATGAAATAAAAATTCTGCAACAAAAATAATTTTTATTATCCTTGGCCTTTGCCATTTCTGGCTTCCCTTTCAATGTGCCTTCTTGCCTTTGAACTCTGTCCTACCTTGAAATTAAAGCTCCAAGTGGACTAAACTGCTTTGATTTATAAACTGCAAATTTGCTAAAATACAGCACTGTGGGCCATCCATCTGACTTGCCAGACTGGATTTTTGTGTTTCATTTACAATAAACAGGCATGTGTAAACTCTTCAGTTGCTGGGATTTCTTTTGTGATTTTTTTTTTCCCCTCTGATGTTATAAGGAAACTTGCTGCACAGGAACAAACAAGCAAACAAACAAAAAACTGGAGAGCACATTCTCCCCAGTTACAAAGTAGGCAAATGGGCAGTGAATTAGTGAATTCCAGAGAATCCACGTCTATCCACGTTAGGGGGTTTTATGCAGTATTTGGGTATGTGCTGGTATATTATTACTCTGTCATTGTGCCTGTGAAAATTCAGCATCTTGGAGCAAATGACACTCTTCTATCCCAAGTGCACCTCATCACAGAAAGATCAGCAGAAAGTTCTGTACTTGAAACAGGTGATAGATAGGAACACTGGGGACACAGTTTCAAGGCAAGTGTTGGTTACAAGCTAATCTTCCTAAGAACCTTCAGAAGTACAAACTGTTTAGGCAGCAGGTAAAAGCAACACCAGAACCTGTCTGTTACAGAGTGCATCAACAGCTACTATTCTGAATGCATGAATGATCACAGGGCTATTTCCTGTGAGGTGTTTTTCTACAGTATCTTCTAGCATGGTAAGATAGATCTCCTTCATCCACTTTTTTCCCCATTGTGATGGGTTGTATGAGCATGCCTCAGACCCAGCAGTGTAGAACTGTTCCTAGTGTTTGGGGCACTCTTTGGAAACAGAAACTTAGAGGGTTATCTGTTGTGTTTAGATATCTTTCACTACTCTTCCAGAAAGGATTTGGAGATAATTCTGAAATTCTTGGTGTGAATGAGGTAGGAGTTACATTGCAAAATTGTTAATCCACACAACTCCATAGAGCAGGGCTGCCTCTGGCCTTTTTCAGTTCTGTTCTGTAGCTCCATTGTCTGCTTCAGGGGAGGCTTTCTGATAATTTATGCAAGACAGCATATGAATGTTTCTCCATTTGAAAATCTCTCTCTTCGTTGTGTATAGCAACACATATGCTCGTGTAGCTGACACAAACCTTAATTCCTGTAGTATAAAGGGGCAGGGCTTGTCATCTTCCTAAATCTTTGGGAAAGAGCTGCTCTAAGAATAGACAGTCGCTGTATGTTGCTGCTGAGAAAAGCAAAGGAACACACGCTTTGAAAACAACAAAATTTTATTACTTCACTTGAAGTACAGTCAGAGAGTAGTACTAATACACCATTCTTCGAAAGTTGTTGGGAACATGTGAAGCAAACCTGCAATATGTTTGATTTAGGCACATGCAGCAGCGCGGTGCCAAAACCTGATGATGAGTCACTATGTACCAGGCAGCAAATGACTCAAAGGGCGAGTGCTGCTCACCAGCCTTCCAACCCCAAGTGAAAGGCGCTGGAATTCCACTGATCCTGCTGGACTCCCAAACTCTGAAACCAGAGCCCAAGGAAACAATTGCAGACTATGGTCAGATTGTTTCTATTTGTACAACTACCAATACTGGATGTGCTCATGCATGCATATATATATATCATACAAAAGCAAATATATTTACATACAAGGCCTCAATTAGAGTATAAAATCTTCTTAGATGTATTGGCAGGCCACAGAAACAAATAGACTATCTGAAAGGCAGTTTTGTTCTATAAAACAAGGAAAAACCAGTTCAAATTTACCTAAAGCTTTATGCTTTCACTTTTAGTGGAGTTTTGTCCCACATTCAACTTTTTAATTCAGTGGTATTGCATCACAAATTGATGCACTCCACTTAGCGTATATATTTGCATTGGTGCCTGTGTAATTTTACAGCAAGCAACAAGTTGGAACAGAATAGAGCATAACTGCGACCACTTCATCTTTCTTATGGGAGTGGAATCCATTTCCTGGATATACTGTCTTGCCTCTCATTTGGCAAAGAAGTCTAAATTTGGCTACAGAATATTGTTGAGTTTACTCTGCCCATTTTTTGAAGATTGGCATTGAGACAAACAAAATGTTACATTATTTCTTTACCTTCATTTGACAGAGCAATAATGAGCAACCGATAGTTGCAAACCCCTTTGAGCCTGAAAGTTGAACAGAACAAGTGTAGCAGAGGGCCTTTAATGTCAGCTTCTGTAAGAAACATTTTCGCTAATTCTTTGCACATTTCTAATGAGCCTAATGCCTTTATGAAACATCTGCTCAGTATTTTGCACCCAACCAGTGCTAAAAGCACAGGAATAAGTGACCAGAAAACACAGAATCTCCTTAGTTTTTAGTGTAAGATAAAGAACACTTGGAGAAAACGGATTTTATTCCCATATTTTTCTTTCACAAGAGAAAGCAGTAATTCAGTGTTCTTTGTCTTGGGATTCTTCTTTACCTGCAGAATGGAGCCACTGATAGCTTTACCTAGCTGGGCTGGAGCCAGGTGATTCCTACTGAAGGCAAAGGCAATACTAGACAGTCAGGAGACTCCTGACCCCCTGATGTATGGCCACAACCTCTTGGATGAGAATGCCTTGATCAGGAGTGTTATCAGTGATGGCAAGGAATAATAGTTTTATTATGTGCTCTTTTGATAACAATGAGGTATGGAATCACCGCAAAACAACATGATTACAACAACATTCCTGATTTAAAAAAAATTAGAGCAATTCCACTTGTGCTGACAGCTTTCAGTTCAGGCTGTGTGTGCACTGCAAGTACACCACACCCAAATGATGTGTCCTTTAAAAACCTTTCAAGGAAAGCAGCAAGTGCAATTAAGGCAGCAGTTTACATAAGCAGTATATGCCAAGACACGCATCTGACTGGCAGATGTGAAGTCAAGAACACTTCCAAATCTCCTGACAGCTGTTTTGGAGAAGGATGGTGACAAGAGCAGTCACTGAGCAGTTTCACAGTAGTGCAGAGGCGCATGGGTGTTTTCCAAGCTCCACAGCTGCTCGCTGACAGTTCCTGAGCGGCTTACCTCCCACAGTGCCAATTTTAGCACCTCAGAGACTGTTGTCTTGACCTGGGCCTGGAACTTTTTGCTAATCAGAACATAGAGGATTGGATTGAGGCAACTGTTGATGAAACCAAGGCCAGTGGAGAGGGGAATGCCATCCTGCAGTAAGTCATGCAAGTTTTCATTGTGGTGAGCTGACAGCTCCACAATGCTGAATATGTGATATGGTGTCCAGCAAACAAAAAAAGCTACAACTACAGCAATGATGGTCCAGAAAAGCCTGCTGGAAGTCAATACAGTTCTCTTCTTCACTTTGACAATCAGCAGTGAGTAGCAAATGACCATGGTCACTAGAGGAAAGAGGTAACCAAATGCAAGCCTCACCCAAATGAGAATGTGATGTGTCAGCAAAATAAGTTCTCTGTCATGCACGTGGAAGTTGTTGTAGCAAATGGTGACATTGAGAACTGTAGCTGTGTCTCTAAAGTATAAGGCAGGGCCACCAATAACTGCAGCTGACATCCAGATGATGCCACTAAGAATGAGGGTGTTTCTTACAGTTCGATACTTGTAGGAAAAGACTGGGTGGACTAGGCGGATGTAGCGGTCAAGGCTGATGAATGTGAGGAAGAAAACACTGGCAAACATATTAAGCAGTGCAATGAAGGAGTTCATTTTGCAAAGCCACTTCCCAAAAGGCCAGTGGAAGCCCATTGCCACATATGTAATATAGAGGGGCAGGAAGAGGACAAAAATGAAATCTGCAATGGCCAGATTGAGGAACCAGAGTGTAGAAACAGATTTGTCCCACTTAAAGCCCATAAACCAGATGACGATGGCATTACCTGGCACTCCCAGCAGAAAAGCCACACTGTAAAAGGAAAGGGAAATCATATGGGCAATGCTGAGGGAAGGCTGAGGTGACTCATCTTCCTCAGCCAGGTCATAGAAATAGGAGTAGTTCTCAAAATCTTCAAATGTCATGTTGGAGAGTCGCTTCCTGGGGAAGAAAAGAAATGGAACAGTCAAAGGAGAAATTATTTACAGCACTGCAAGTAGTAACCTTCTATTCCTTTAAGTTTGTTTTTTTTTTTTCATAAAAACAAGCAAACACCTCCCCCCCAAAAAAAAAAAAAAAAACAAACAAACCATAACACATTGACTTAGTTTCACTAATCTATCACTTTTCAGCTGTCAGTTGCCAGCACAAAGCTTGTGGAGTATTTTGGTCACAGGCATTTCAAGAAAGGCTCAAATCATGACAACACTTGAAATCTTCAGGTACTGTTTTCCTTGCATTTACTTCGTAACAGAGAGCACTGAGCACAATACCACAGATAGATTTCTGGAAAATAAGATGCAAAGTGTTACTGAAGTGTTATTTTTCTATTCTTTCTAGTCAATATTTGTATTTTACTGCTCTGTTCCTATCTGAATAAAGTTTTATGGATTACATTTATCAGAAAGCAGGGAAGTACCAGGCACCTATGTAGGCAAAAAAAGTGCAGTTAAAATGCCAGGAAGCCATTTTTAATAAAATTTCCATACACACCCCCCTCAAATTATAGCTAACAAAATCATAGACTGAATTCTCCAACAACTGGAAGTTCCTGGGTTTTTTCCTCTCTGTCATCTGTATCAAGGAATGATGACTTTCAGATACGTTCACTGTATCAGATTTCCTTAATGCAACAAAGGATGTAGAGAATGAAACAAACAGAACATATTTCAGGGACAATACATACAATTGTGTTCATCTTCCACAACGAGAGGAAACCTGAGAAACAGGTAATAGGTGAAAGAAAATAAAGCTTCCCAGGAGAATAAGACACACTGTAAGAGCTATAGATGAAAATGTGTGTCTCCTTTTTTCTTTTTTTAAGACAGAACAACAGTCTCCGTTTTATTCTGTGGCAAAAGCTTCTGGAACTTACAAGCAGAATATGATTCTTCACGTAGGAATTTTCTTCAAAAACTCTAAAGGAAAAGTGTGGGAGGGAGAGATTGGGAGGAAAGGAAAATATAAACTGAAAGAAAAACCCAGTGTCCTGGTTTGGACAGGACAGGGTTAGTTTGGTGCAGCTATTCGATACCATGATGATGTCCTGCCCTGGAGGCTAGTTCCAGGGTGAAGGGCAGATCCGGCAGTTCAGCTTCAGGGTTTTCAGGGCGATCACGTGTGTTTGGTTTGTCTCTTTATCTCTGGTATTGCCTTTTTCTTTGTATTACTTCTTTCCTTAATATTGTTGCTGCAGCATTTTCTTACATGTTTTTATATTAAACCTTCCTTATCTCAACTCAAAAGGGCATTTTAAAACTTTTTTTTTCCTTCCCTGTCCGTGGCCCGCGGCAGGGGGGAGGGGGCGGGGAGCAGCGGCACTGGCCACGGGCGGCTACTGCAGAGACCCTCTGTGGCTTTACTAAACCAGCACACCCAGGAAAAAAAGAAAGAAGTTAATGCGAAAACAGAGAGCAAACAGGTTGATCAGGAAAAAGTACGCAGAAATTATGTGTTCATTCCACAGCATAGACAAAACTGTAGCACAACACAGATGGCCACAGTCTGACAAAAGTATTTGCTATGGTCAAAACAAATACTCTGCAAAATTCTGTTATCATTTAAAGTTATATTGTCTGGCTGGACTTAGCGGCACTAAAAACCTGTCCCTGAGAGCAGGATACAACCAGTCCACTAGCTGTACTATGGATGAGCTCACTGATACATTTCTGAGTGTTAGTTCCATTCAGAAACTGAAATTCAGCCCTTGCTTTTGGAACCCAGCCCTGCATTCCTGTAATTCCATTAATTTTAGCATACTAAGGACAAGAGGAGAGGGGTCTCCAGAGTACACTGCCTGCAGAACCACATCTGCAAGCTTGTACTCATGTACATACCTTTCCTCCAAAAAAGTAGCTTGCCTATTTTGAAAGGATCACTCACACAAGTGAAGCTATGGATGTCCACACACATTAACAGGATTAGATTTCTCATTTGTTGATGGATAGGCAAGGAAAAAAGTTGTGCAATTTTATGTCTCTTGATAAAAAAAAAAAAAAAAATGTAATGAGTCAATACAGCCTGTTCTGTCAAGAGGCTATGATAACATTTGCCCTTTTAATTTTACATCAGGCTGAAGGAATGTTTTTTGGTTTGCTGTTCTGAAAAAATGATGCTTATTGGGCTGTATTTAAGTAATTACATACCCCTCGGGGGTAGATTCTGCATCAAATACCAGTACCACCCATCTGAGTCATTTTTTCAAATAGTTTAATAGCTGATGAGAAATAGCATAAGCAAGGAGCAGTACCAGTAACATCTGGAACAACATTATGTTTGGACAGTTTCAGAGGACAGTCAGGTTAATAACAGGATTTTTAAGGGTCTTTGCCTATGTACAGGACTATACCTTCAAAGTGAAGTTCTGCAATTAAAAACTAAAATTCAGATTTTCAGACTCTTGCTGATTAGCATCCTATATTCCATTCACTCATCAATTTTGCTTTTAAGTTTCTCAAGAGCTAGCACAAAACAATACTTGGATTCAAACATTTCTTCCTAAACCTTTTTTTTTCCTAATGGTGCTAAAAAAGCCATAATGACAAACATTTGCCTACTGCCCAACAATGTTAATTTTATATTTAGAATTTCAAAGATTATGTATAACTGGAGAAAGAAAACATGCCTAAATAAATACCAAATATTTACCAAGCTTCCTGTAGCTTAAAACTCCTCCATTAAAAGAGCACACCTCTAGAATGGAATTATTTTTCCAAGATTGTATTTTCCCCTGTCTCTAACTCCTATTCTTTGAATGCAACAACTCTTAGCAGCGTGGGCAAAAAAGGCAGGAGGAACATTGTTTACCATTGCTCCCCGTGCACAGATGCTGAAACTAGACTCTGCGGCTGGGGCTCAGTAATGACTGACAATTACATTTTCGAAGACCAGAAACTTTTACCTCTGAGATCCACATATATGAAGCATTTCTATGACAGGACTCATGGTGTTAAGCCCTGCCATGAAAAAAGATAAGCAGTACGGGACTGTCAGTGGAGCTATGCTGGTTTTCATCAATAAGGACCTAGATTTTTTCTTCTGTAATAACTGTTAACCACCATTCAGGCAGGGATGTTTTTTGTGTTCTTGAAACACACACAGTTCAAATACATAAGGCTGTTTTTTATTTATTAATAAACTTTGGGTCAGAACTGTCTTTCAGTTCAAGTCTAGGTCTTGAAAGTGAAGAAATCTAATTCTATTCCTTATTCTGTCATGGATTTCCTGCATGATCTTTGACAAATGGCCTAATTTCCTGGCTGGAAAGACTGTCATAATCCTGTCTGCAAACAGAGGCTTAGCAGAGGAAAAAAAGACTTTTTCCCAGCAGCTTCTGCTAGACTTTCAGGGCAACCACTAGAAAGGGTAAGGGAGGTTTCATGCTGTTCACTGGCTCAGTCTCTGCTGGTCTGGGGTTGCAAAAATGAGCCAGAACAAGGAAAATATTTGTCAATAAACAGGAAAGTGTGGTTAGAGGCCTGGCAATAGGACTTGGAGGCAGTCACAGGTTACAGAACAGTGTTGTATTGCATATGGAAGAATGCAATCAAGTTTAGACTTAATCCTGGTTGTTTTTTTTTTTAATAGTAAACAGCCTGTATGAAGTGTACTCTCAGCAGTTGTTTGACTGGAGTCTATTCCTGTTTGCTGAGGTCACGAGCAGGTCTGAAAACAACTGAGCCTCCTTGATTCAGTTGCTTAATTATGAATATAGTTGCTTAATTTTAAGCAAATAAGTTTCATAACTTTTGACCCGGAGGTCTCATTTCCCATCCTCTCCTGTAAAACAGAAGTTAGTTACTAAAAGTTTTCATACTTTCATACCAAGGCTGGCACTTGGTGCTACTATCTTTTAGATCTTGGGACAGAAAGGAGAATTACCAAGAAATATAGATCATTAGGAAATATTTCTAAAATATAACACCACAGAAATGCTGGGAGGAGACTTCCCCATGCAGTACATGAACTGTTTTTCTCTGAATTTCAGCAGGGAATTACAGAATTGGATCTCAATTGACATATGCATAGCTTTTTATTACAAATACCTAGAGTTCATTTGCTCTGCCACCATTACAGTATTTCATAAAGTAGAGCCGTAATGACAACCTGGACAAATGGACTGAATCTGCTTAAAACAGAACAGCTTTTGTCACACTAAGAATGGCCTTACAGTTATGACATGGGACCAGCACTTTGGACTCTATTCATGGCTATGCCACATGCATCCTGTTTGAACAGGGGAAGTCGTTTGACCTCTCCATGCCTCAGCCCTGACGTCAGTGGAATGGCTTTGGAATTAAATTACATTTGGTTTTCAGTCTAAAATAGGAAAAAACCCAAACAAAACAGTTGCAATTTCCATTCATTTTGCTTGATGCAAAGGCTTCCTGAGGGTTCAAAGTTCTCTGGGCATCATGCAAGTTAGGCTCCAACTTAATTATGCTGGTAGTTTATGCCACGTGTTTGGGCTAAAGTTCACACAACCTCTCTCTCTAGGTCCTTATTACTTTTGAAATTTACAGATAGGTCCAAGGGAAGAGCTTATTCATTGTTTCTGTGGTTAAAAATTAACACAGTTGTTGGAGTGGTAGTCCCAAAATCTATTTGTTCTGTGTGATAAACAGTGCTCAGAGCCTCTGGCCAGCTAAACTGATTTTGGAGGTCACAATAGTGGGTCCTGACTTAACATGAAAATTATGGTTTGTGGTGTTGGCTATCTCAACAGTTAACTTCAGAAAGGGACTATATTACACAAACCCTCCTTTTAATGTCTTTATCAATACTTCTGAGCATATCGCATTCCATGTGTACGATCTACAGCTAAAGGAAAGCTTATTTGATTGATTCACTTCAAATTCTGTCATTTGCAAGAGAAAATTAGCTTCTCAAAAGGTCACCTGAAGCCTGATTGTCACACTATGTCTCAGCAGGTTTGTCTGGATATTGAGTTCATTTGAGAGCCCTCAAAAAAATTTATAGAAATTTCTGGAACTTTTGAGGTGCTAAATTTTGAATTTATCTAGCTTCAAAACATAAACATGAAATTCACCCAATGGTTTATCTGTAAATTTCAAAATACAGAAGGCTGAACAAGTTTGTTAGAGGTATATACATATTTCTGGCAAGTATTTTACAAAGACATAAGAAAAAGATCCTAAAACACACAAGGAATACTGATGAGATTACAGACTGTCATAGACTCATATTTCTCTCTCAAAAGAACATGGCCAAGATGGCCACTTGCCTCCATGCAGAAACATTCCCATAGCAGGAAGTGCCTGATACACCCATACTACAAAATTAAATCATAACTATGCTATAATTTAAGCCTAAAGTTGGCCCTGCAAACAAAGCTACAAGGAAACAAACATTTTAAGCTAGTATACACAAAGGCAGGATCAAGGCTTGGATGGATGTTTTCTCCTTCACATACACAAACACCTATCTCTTGACTATCTTTTTAATGGTCACTAGACACATGGTAACAAAATGACTTTGTAAGCCCTCCTGAACTGAGCAACTAGAATGGGTCATAACAGATATGATATGTAATTAGAAACCTTTTCAAGCCATGATAAAGATTTGTTCTAGCAGACAAGAAAAGAATGCAAATAACCATCTATCTCCATTACATCTCTCAGTGAAGCTGTCAGAAATGTATACAAATTGTACTAGATAGACATCTCCTAAAATTTAGGTCAAAACCAGCTTTCTTTGAACAAGGCCAAACATGACCCTGTTAGTCATAACACACCATTTCATCTGTGGTATTGAAATCCTTTGATCAAATAATAGCCTTATAACATTTTATACAAAGTGAGTCTTACAGCAGGATTAACAAACCCTTATAGAGCAGACTCAGTTAATATTGGTAAAGCAATTATTTCAGACCAGCACTTTTGCTGCCACAGAAATGTTAAACGACAAATGGAAATCCCAACTTTGTATTTAAATAATGCTGCTGTAATAGGAAAGGTATCTACAGTAGGTCTGGCCTGAATATAGCAAATCATCCAGACAACTGCTGCAATTGAGCAGCATGCCATTTCCACAATCAGGTAACTCATAAATGTCTGCAACCAGCAAATGCATATCATCAAAATTGATTTATTTCCTTGCTGATTCCAGGCACCAAGACTTCCATCCCCAAAGAAGATAGAGAAACTCAGATGTCCTTGCGATATGTACTGGGATGGGGTTGGGGGCGGCGGGCGGGGGCACTTGGTAACCACATAATTAGCACTTGCTCCTGCTCTTACTCTGTTAATACAGCTAAAAGTAGAAATATCTTTTTTAATATTACTTTTGAACATAAGGAGTTGCCATAACCACTGCAAGTCTGTCACGTGACCACAAACGTATTATATCTGAGTCAAGAAAATGAGAGGTGATATCTGTGAAACACTTGAGCTGGCCCCATTCTGAAAGAAAAAAAAAAAAATCTAAGCATTCTTACAAGGAGGTAAAAATAGAAGTTTAGGTAAACAGTGTCACTTGAAATTTAAAATATCATCTTATATTGTATGTGTCAGCACTGCTGAGGTATTTACATAACCTGTCATAACACCTCAGTACTCATGGCCCTCAGTCAAAGTGGGTTCAAGTGAGAAGTACCATCAGTTTGGTTTGCAGAGGAGAAGGCTGAGAATGA
The DNA here is from genome assembly GCA_033124195.1 of Coracias cyanogaster. Lineage (NCBI taxonomy): Eukaryota > Metazoa > Chordata > Aves > Coraciiformes > Coraciidae > Coracias > Coracias cyanogaster. Next base: position 17,100 of record JAVSBS010000334.1, read on the forward strand.
CCCACAGGAAGTCTCTGATCAAACCAGGTGCTAAACCTAGAGTCCTTGCCTAGTGATTGAACCACTGTCCTATCCTCTCTTGAACATAACACTGTCCCTTCGCTCATCATGGACTGGAGAAACCACAGCTTCACTTCTGGGAGGCCTTCCCCTTCCTGAAGAGAAGCTCTGCCCTGTGCTGTCATGTCCACTATGCTGGAGGGAGCCAGCACCTACCTGGGCAGCCCTTGCAGATTCTGGGCTGTTTTCTCTGTGCTGAAGAGAAAAGGAACCTGGATCTCCACCATTTCCTTGTCATATATGTTAATCTGTCTCTGAAGGCATAGGACATCCCAGAGAGCCATTAAGCACACCTCTCGCACACCTCTCAGATGACAAAGCCCAGCAGGTACACCATATATCATACTGACTGTATCCTCAGCATGTAAGATACACACAGTAATAAAGTATTGTTCTAGTGAAGCTTCATGTATTTCCTATTCCTCCACAAACACCAGCAGCGTTTTCTTTGACTATAAGCCACCATAATAACTACATACCTAGAGTAATGGAGATAGCCGATTTAAAATTTCCAAGTGCCTCAGCTTCACAGTGACTTGACTGATAAGATAATGAATGCTTGCACGTCTAATCAAGCATGGCTTTTTATGTTTTTCATGCAAAAATTATTTGGAAATTTTACTTTGTATCTGTTTCATATATTTGTGATGAAAGAAGATTTTGATGAGCATTCATATGAATGCTCAGCTCTAAGCATGTTTTTTAAAGTGTTGCACCCCTTCAGCAAACACATACTTCAAGCACAACTTCCTCCCAACAGGAAGTAGCAAAGCGAGAGCAGAGAATAAATAGTGAATGCAGAGATTTCTTTCAGACTACCAACTGTTATTGCAGCAGACTGACTAAGGCCAATTAAACATATGTTAGACAACAGCCATTCTAAAATTACTGCACGGTAACAACAGGTTATTACAGAAAAAATAAAATAACTCTCTCCAGGAAGATACAAAATCGCTATTGAATAACAGATTAAAAATAGCTTACTATCTATTATACTTCTGGTCCTTTTAACAAGAAGAGTTATGAGCTAACCTCAGAGAGAATTAGCAGCACAACTCACTCCTCAAATAAGCCTTATTCTATCCCATTCTATTTCACATATTAATTTCCCAGTCACTTCTAACAGTTTGCTTGGTTATGTACTGCCCTCTAAATTGATCTCTGTTCTTTTAGGTTTCTTCTACTGCTCACTAAAATCTACATCAGCAATTTTGTCTACCATAATGGTAAGATTGCTACAGTTGTATTACTCTTGACACATACTCTTGCATGGGTGTATCAGAACATCCAGTTCCAAAATATGGCTAGAATATAAACAAAACATTCCAGCTGATAAGATAACATACTTTATTTTGTCCTCACAGTTAATATATTAGGATCACTGTGTACAGCAGATTAAGGATATCTACTTCTATATCAGTGTTACTCTAATATTCCTACTCATACAAAGCTAACTCTAAGATCAAGTCTAAAATAACCACTACCTGTATTCCTAGAAAACTGAAAATTTCACATTGTTAATACATTTTTAGGAGGGCTGGATATTTATCTATCTCCCTAATATAGGATTGGAAATACTCCCTAGCACTGATAAGAACAGATATTGTCTATGATTAAGGTGTTAAATTAGGAGCTTGGAAATACTAGTTTTACAGGCTTTAACTTTGCATATACTTTGCATAACTTCTCACTTGACTCAGCTAGATATGGTACAACACCCTCAGTTAAGAGTTTAGGACCTCAAGAACAGGTTACTCAGTTTTCTTAAATGGAAAATGGTTCTTAATTATGAAACACCTCATTAAAGTGATGTGGGGTTGAGCTCATTAAAAGAGAAACTTAAAACCAGAAGGAAGAAATAAGAATATAGCTAAGTGATATTACATTGACTGTACAGGACTTCCTACTCACCACTTTCTCTCATACAGAATGCTTCAGAAGAGAATAGAACTTCTGTGCCAGGCCCACACTTGCTGAAAGAAGCAAGTATTTTATGTTGGGAAAGTACCTGAAGGCCCTAGCCTTTGAGATCAAAGCCTCACTGGATCTAGGCACTATAAGCACATAATGAGAGACAGTTTCTGCCTTGTTTATAATTAAACAGAATAAACAGACACAAGAAAAGTAGGGAAAGGAACAGAAGTATCTTGCCTACAGCCAAACCATAGATTCAAAGCTAGAGTTGAAGGCACAATTCAGACCTTGCCAAAAGAATCAAGAGACAAGTATCTTTCATGGATAGAGGGAGAAGGTGCTGGTTCTTCACACTTGTGCCTTGTGATTGTTGAAATATATATCCTTTGAGAAATATCAAAAAAAGGACAGGAGAGTCTGGGCTGGGGAAGAGAAGCAGAAGGCTGCAAACTCCTTCAAATTCCTTGCTAGCTAATGATCCTGGTAAAGACTGGAGACTTCTACAGCACTGGCCTTTGCAGATAACCCTTGCAAACAAATGTGACTTGTAGCAATGGGGTTTGTTAGTTTCCCCTTGAGGCCACTAATAAAAAAGTATTTTATTAGCAGCAGGTCTGCTGAATTCATCTAAAGATTGTAATGCAGTAAAAAAGGTGGGCTGGGTATAAGAGAGCTGCAACAAGCCAGCAAAAATTCTATCTAGAAAAGAGCAGCCATTACTTGATATAGAGCTTTTTGCTCCTGTCTCCAGGCCTTCAGCTTCTGCAATGTATTGAAGATACGAGCACAGAATTAGCTGAGCTCCCTTGCAAGTGCTACATGCTTCTTTTGAGGCCACAATTTTTCTTTTTGTCTCAGGAGCCTCAAGCACACTGTAAAAGTACTAGCTAGTGTGGGAGAGATATCTGTGCGTGATAGCAGCTTCCCTTCTAAAACCGAACGTCTCTTGGACACTGCCCACCACAGTCACAGCAATTCCTGCTTCTGTTAAGAGGCCATGAGAAACTGTTCCTCCCACTCAGCTCTTTTGCAAAGCCAGTAACAACAGAGCCTTGCACTGTTATGAAACTGCTAGCTCCAGACTGTATGAACACAAATCAAACCACTATTAGAAATAATGAGTGAAAACTAGCCAGACAATCAGTCACTGCAGTTAGAGACACAGCTGAATTGCTGGCACATTCCGCAAGACAAAGTGAATAAATAAGCACAAGGCCATTCAACAGACTAAAATCCCCTGCAAAACTAGCTGCTTAGGGCTTGGAAAAGCAGAGGTATTAATAAAAAATTAATTTCTAAGAACAGATAAAAAACAGATCAGAAACATAAAGAGAAGAAAATTCTTTAAGGCAATTGGCTTTATTAAGAAATATAAATTTTCTTCTTGAATCAGTCTGTCAGAAACAGACATAAATCTAACAGCATTTCAGCAGGTACTCATTAGGTTGTTAGCAGAGAAAGAAATTCTTAAAATTAAAAGTGTATAATGTACAGTACATACAAATCACTTTATTGTCATCAATAGTTTTCCTCTGCCCCCCCTGGTGCAGTAAAAATCTGTAGTCAGATCCTGCCTAGGAATCGTTGTATAGAGTTTCCCTGTTACTATCCCTTTCAAAAAAAGAATCCAAACCATGAATTTGTTCTCCAGGGTCAAATATCTTCCACTACGACACACTCGAAGAGATTCTACCTGCAATAAAAGTGGACTCTAATGTCACTCATAGCACATATAAAATCTCTTGTATCAAAGTAAACTTGGTAAGACCTCTATCCTCCACCTGGCATAAGCGGTCGATCTTTTAAAGTTGGGCAGAAGCTGCAGTGACACTAAAGAAAAGTAAATTGGGTTATCAAAATTATTGCATTTCCTCATTCAGCTGAGCCAAAACAATCATATGATGCTAGCGAAAGTAAGCCATCACAAACAAGTTAATCCTAAATCTGTTTCTGCAAGTCTGAACAGAAGGTGGAATCTAGCCCTGTCTCATTGTGCAGTAGCATATAATGCTTCGAATCTTCCTGTCACTTCCTAGGAAACACGCTCCCATACACTTAATGATAGCTAAATCTGGATGCTACCTTGTTCCATGATGGTTAGGAAACACAGATACACCCTCCAGCTCAGATCATAGAAGACTGTTTTAAGTCTGCATGACTGTGATTCTTCAGAATTATTTTGTTAATTTGCTAGTTGAAATTATTTCTGCGTTCAGTTGTAGAATCTGTTCAGATCACAACTGGTATACTTATTTCTAATAATATTAAGAATTGCTATATCTATAGGAGACATACTATCCCTAAGCAGATAAAAAACCCCACAAATATCTTCCCCTTCTTTTGTGTTAAGTCAAGGTCACTTACCATTCTGCGATAGGATAAAAGACTCCTTGAAGTGTGTATAAACACATTTCGAAGCCACTAAAAATTACATTCACACATAATTTAACATCTTTTCTTGCTGTGGGGGTGGTTCAAAATAATATTTGAAATAAATGAGTATCACATTCTTTCTTCCAAGCAGCTCTTTTAGCCAGTATATGCTATGCTACCTTACAGGATTTGCCTGCAAGTGTTCTAGTAGCTGTTGAAACACATTATTTAGAAGGGAGGGAGAGAGATTTAAAATATAATAGAGAGATTGACCTACCTTATTTAGTTCTTTGGAACAAAATGTACTGTAAAACAGGGATGTGAGCTCTGTAGAGGAAGGAACTGATCTGCAGAGTGTGATTCCAGCTGCTTCACTTGGCTACTGCCTTCCTTCTAATAAAGCTGCAGAATGATATAACGCTGTGTTTGTTTTCAGCTGAGGAAGTTGTTTCCAACTTCCCTTGGTTTTCTAGACCCAGTTTTGAAATACTGCCTTTCCGTATATCAGATCTGGATAGGA
>JAVSBS010000334.1:21976-33193 GCA_033124195.1 Coracias cyanogaster
CCCACTTCAAATTTCTGTGACTTAACTATTCCACCAAAAATAAATGTTAGACTTGAATGAATCATTTTGGTCAGTGTCCAAGCAAGCAACAGATGTGGTGGCTGACGAATGGAAAGAGACCTTACAGTTGTAGGCTGCTTTTTGTTATGCAGAGAAGAGGTTAAACAGTATTTCTTTGTAAGCACCCTGGTTTATAGAAAATAACGGTGAATGAACAGAAAGATGCTTAAAAAGTCACACTGAAAGCTGTGACTTCATGTGAGATACATCCATTTTGTATTTATGATAGATAGATTGATGGCCTTTTGTGTGTAAGAAGGAAGTGATCTCCTCAAAATGTCACTAGTTAGTGTCCCTGTCTGTCAGTCCATACAACTGGTCAGAAATTTGCACAGCTTAGAAGACTTGGCTTGATTCCCTGTTCTGCAAAGAACCTGCGGAGCTTTTGCAGTCAGGCCTCATGATGTCCATGTCACTTAGTTTCTCAGCCAGTAAAATGGGAATACTATTCCACTAGTATCGACATACCATAGCGTCACCCGACTCTCAAAGTACTGCACTCATCATACCATTTTAAATCAGCTGAGCATCTGTCAGTCTAACCTTACCAAAAATCAAACTTTCCCATGGAAGCAATAAGCTCACAGTGGTAATCCTCCTGGTTAGCAAGGCCATCAGTTTTAAGCAGCTCTCATGGTCCATGGATCACAGATTTTCCTAACAGGAACCAAAAACTCCTTCCAGCAAAACTACCCTCCTTTTTCTTTCCTCCATGATAGCTTTTCCTGTTCTGCCAACGTAACCTAAAATGCTGAGAGCTTGTATATGAAGGGTAAAAGCTATGAGTGAAAGGAGGATGGAGATGATGCTACTGTGGGATACAGAGACCCTGGACCATGAGGAAAGGACAGAGGCCCGTGATTCTTGTGAATATGCAACATAAGAGATGAACAGGGGGGTTGCCTGATGAAAGAGTATGGAAAGACTCAAGGACCACATGATTTGGCACTTCACTTGTTTATTTTTTGCACTTTAAAGATTTCCCATTTTCTCCAGGCAACCAATCGGTGAACCTTCACTGATAAAAGCTCTTTTAACAGTAGTTCTCGTCTTTTGTAAATACTGGGATAGGGCAAATATAGACACCATTTAACAGCAGATCTGCTGAGCTTTTTTTGCTTGTAATGGCACAATGAGTCTGTGTGTCTCTAGGTACGTTGCCAAATCCAGTTACTGTAAGGCAGTTAATTCAAGGGCTTGCTCAGTACTATTTCAGTAGCACAAAAGCAAAAATTACTGCGTAGATAACCCTCACACAGTAAAAGGAAAAACCTCAGCAAGCAAAATAGCATCACATTTGCCAAATGCTCTTCATCTTCTCTCTGAATGGAGCATTCTGGAAAGTGCAATGAATTCTAGCAATTTTGGGGTGTGGAATTGTCCCTAGGGGGCTATTTCCATCACCACAAACTACAATAGGCTTGGGACTACTCTAATGTGTACCGGGGATGATAGTTCAGCTTCTTCATCCTTCAGAACCAAGGAAGTATTAAACTTCACACAGCAATTATCCTCACCCTTGCAATGACTGTACTAAATATGAAATCACAACTGTTAAGGACCCAGAAGACATTTTGTGGAGACAAGTTTTCATAGAAAAGTTTGTTGGTTTTTTTTTTTTTAAGAACAGCATATTATTGTGTTCAAAATATTTTTTCTAACAATCTGTCCTACATACATTTGCTTCTTCTCAACTGAAAGGAACTTTTACTCTGATGAGCAATTACTCAACTTGCACAGTATAACCAGGATATGTAAGATATCCAGGAGAATAAAAGAGAACTGAATTTTATAGACAAAATTGCATTTAATATGAAAAGATTTGGTTCCACTTGTTCTCTGTTTAGAGCTAAATACAGCGTTTTAATCTTCTACAGTTTGGATTAGCAACAGTGGGAATGTTAAATTCCTGAAGAATATAAGCTTAGGCTCTAAACCTTTCCTTGGTTTAGTTCCTTCTATGCTCAGACACAGTAAAACTGGAATGGTGAGACCCAAATTACCTGGCTTTTTAACATACACATTCATGCAACCCATTAACCATTGACACAATTTTATGAGTGTGATCTTTTCAGATAATTTTTGAAAGTTATATGTTTGGAAGAAAATGAGTGGAAAATATTGTACCTTGTTTGCTTTCATGTCTTCTCCTTTTTCTACTTGGAGGTTTTATTTTATTTTGCCATGTCATTTGTGCTTTTTTCATCAGGATAAGTTAATGATGTCTTGGAGTTTTGACTCTACACGAAGTATGGCAATATGTCAGAGCTATACTGAAGAGGGACATGCATTCATGAACATACAGTGCATGTGGGACTTGCGGAGCAGAGAAAAACTGCTTCCTTACCTGATGGAAAAAGAACAAAGGAGAGCATTTACATACAAATAACAGATACTGTGTTGTCCAGCTGTGAACAATCTAGGCCTACTGAAAAGCAAGTAAGTTTTAAAAGGACTTCTCATTCTTTGTAGGTTTTTTTAACCCTACAAAACAAAGGCAGAGGCAAAAAAGATATAGAGGCAAAAAAAAGATACAGGGGAAAAACCTTCAGAAATACTTTAAAAGTATTAACCAAAGCACAAATTATCAAGCAATAAACAAAAATAAAGTAGTTTTAATTTACCTGGGTTACCAAATATTGCCTGACAGCTCTGAAAATTATTTCCCACTGCTGGGACCCCTGGATCTTATCAAGCTGCCTTTAAGTATGTGCAGATAATCTCAGCACTAGTGAATGCCACAGACTAAATTCAACATGCACTAATTCAGTAAAGTTGTACCAACCATGAACTTGCAAACTAGGTCACACAAAAGATTCTTAGTTTTTCTCAGGGTTAATTGAAAATGAACAACACAAGAAAGAAATTACTTACCTTTTGAGGATTAAGCTATTTACTGTTCCGTTATTAAAAAAAAAAAAAAATTCACTGTTCCTTTGTCCTCATGGTTTGAATTAAGATCTTATCGATTAAAATCCACTCTGGAAAGACAGAGTTTAACTACCTGACAATCAGGAAAAGAGTAATTTCCTCCCTTCCTGTGAAACTAATGACTATTCATGCCTATCCTTCTGGTAAAGCTGTTATGTTTACTTGTGGCTTAACTGCCCACTACACGCCATAGTCAGCAACAAAATTCTCCACCAACACATTTAAACCAAAGCATCCGATGAAGGGAGGTTTGGCTCATTTAGGCAGGTCCACATCCTCTTTCTACAGTGATATTAGACATCTGAAGGTTTTCATGTGTAATATGTTGAAGAAATTCAGTAGTTCTGCAGAAGGTAAAATCCTTCTGCACACAAGCATATAAATGAATTGCTGTATATGCATATATATATATATATACACACACATTCAAGCAGGACCTTTAAAAGCAGCACTTCATATAACTCCTGCAAAGTCAGCAGGGTATTATGTTTTATCATGAATGATGGTAGAGTGTGAGAGTAATTTACAAGGAATGGAAAGAAAAAATATATTTTTTTGTTATGAAGAATGATACCTGGAAAAAATACTACTCAAAATAGCCCTTTTTCCCTGATAGGTTTTGTTTTTATACTTGCATTTTTCTTCATTTTCCACAAATAAGGTGGAATGATTTTATACATAACTTTCAGACCACAGCTATTCAAATTTTGTACACATATGGCAATAAAATAAAAGATTATACCTGTCACTCAGGTAACACATGGAATTTTCAGAGAGGTTCTTATCAGAACCTTCTGATATGTCATTGAGCACTAAAGATTATATTAACTGAATAGCTAAACAGCCAAACTGACAACAGCATTTTTTCATTTTAGGCAAAGTGCTGCCTCCTCCCATACAAAGGAATGATAGTCTTTGGAAAAATAATTTCAGCGAGAATTACAGCTATTACAGAAATAAAATTAAGGCTATGCAAACTACAGTTGTTTCACTACTTATTTAACAATCTTTAGTACTGCTATAGGGATTAACCAACTTGCATTTTTTCACCTCACTACCAGGAACTACAAAGTCACTTAGAGAGTTCTTAGAAGAGAAGCCCTGAAAACGGAAGTCAGAATTTACTGTTATGCACCTAACTACAACAGTAGTTAGATATCTCAAAAACTGCCCAAAGCCCAACTTGTCTACGTTCACAGAAACCCAAAGCATAGTGATGAACCCGGGCCACACTCCTTCAGGATTTTAGCTGCCTCTATCCACTCAGGAGCCAAGTCAACAGCACAGCTGCCAACACCTATACTTTCAAAGAACTGAGATCACATTTTCAATTTCAAGTATAAACTCTGGAGATTCAGTCATACATCTTTTATGTAATAGTTCTTTTGATTAAAACCCAAAATCCACAGTTCAAACAGGATTATATTATGTGTAATGCACAATGGACGTGACTCAGTGACTCAAGGGTATTTAAGTTTCATGTTCTACATTCATCTAGTTAAGTTGTTGAAGTTTGTCATGATGAATATCAACACAAAACCAAGCAGATCTGCAGGCAGGAGACCATTAGGAGTTCCAGTGCCTTGGTATTCTGTAGCTAGACTGTTGCTACTGTGCTGTGACACCAACAGACTGCAAACAAGGAAATTTTTTAAGTTGTTTTTTCTGGGCAGCTACATTTGTCAGACTTTTTCTGCTTAGTGGATATAAACACATTTTGTGAAAGGCGCCAGGTGACCTTGACTCCATGAGGATTCAAGTTATTTATCCATAGTAATGAATATGAGACAGGGAGAACCAATGCAAGTTTCTGCCTGCTGCTCTGCATTTGCCCTCTCCTCTGATCACTCGGAGGGGAGAGAAGATAGTTTTGCTTCTAAACCCTTACCCAGCCCTCAGACTCTCGAATGAGATGGGAGCTGATAAATCTCAGTATACCTGCTGCTTGTGATAGAGGCAAAGCAAATGATTACAAGCGCTGAAAAATATTTTGCTACTTCAGGGCTCAGTCTATAAAGTCAATATTAACTCTTCCACTGCCCTTAATAAAAGCAAAACCAGTACTATCTTTCATAAATTGACATGGGGCTCGGGAAAGAAAGCATAGGAAATCGGTCTAAGCAAAGAGGCAGCTAAAACCACCAATATTTATTTGTCCACTCTAGTTCTACTCCTTAAGCTGTATCAAGACATGCAGGTTAATTTTAAAATCCTTCTTACTTTACTATATATATATATATTTTTTTTTTTTTTAGGAAGACTATGTGCTCCAAATTCAGCACTTGAACATGGTATTTACAAAAAACAGAGATTAAAACTGCAGCATTTTCTGCAAAGTCTATTTAAGTAGCCACTTGTCTTAGGCTCCCATTTTTTCAAAAGAAGAGATGTGAAGGGAGCTTGTGGAGAAGGGAACAGCCACCTCTCCATTTCAAGATGAGAAACCAGGCAAAGGGGAATTACACAAGTTAGCTTGGGTGCAAACCAGAAACTGAACTCTGGTTACTTCAGTATTACAAACATAGAACATCCAACCATGTAGAATAGACTTCAGACTTTACTGATGGACAAAGGAAGAGATAGACTAAACTGTGATTCGAAGAACCACTGCAGTTCCAATGTGAAATAGTGAAGGAAAACAAAATACAAGGCTTTTTGTTCAAAATTTTTTTTTCTTTTCTTTTTTTCCCCCCCAATGAAAAGTGTCTATATTTTCAAACTGTGAGAGAAAGAAGTTTCTTTCAAAGGCTGATCATTTCCTTACCAGCATTCCTAGCCCAAAATTAAGTCATGTCCTTGAAAAAAACCAGAACTTCTCTTGTTTAACTTTCTGCTTTTTTTCCTGAATATGATAAAGAAATCTTTCTTAAAATTATTCCCAGGGCAGAGAGTCTGCTTGTTCTTAGATGTAAGAAAATATCTTATGTGGTTTCTTGTGGGAACATTAAAAAAATTAACATCATTTAGAACAGACAGTGCAGAGGAAAATAACGCTCACTTAACTACCTTGGGAATACATTTTGACCCCACCTTAAGTTGACTGCAGAACATCCAGTGACTCAACATAATAGTATATATATTTGGAACTCCCTGACTCCTATAAATTACACTACAGACAAGGAAGTTGCAGAGGCATTTTACATTCAGGATCATCTTACATTCATCTGCATCTATTTAAATCCAGAACAGTTCCATTGAAATTGGTGGATACAAACATTTAATTCAGAATATTCTGAGGGGTCAAGGCAGGTTCTCAACTTCTGGGAGCTTGAAAATTATTGAAAAACAGAATTAATAACCCTACAAGAAGCTTTGAGAAATTTACATCTTTGTATCAGAAACACATAATTCCCTGCTTGAGTAATGGGAATTGGTATTTACTTCTGAAAAAACGTCTTGGAGCTCCTACTATGACAGAATGTGAGGTAGCTAGAAGGAAGTAATAGTCATCTGCTATATTTAAAATACTTAAAGACTCTCACATTAGCACTTGATCAAAAAATCCAAATTAATTTTGCACCTTACCTATAATAATAAAAAGGATGGTTAAAAACATGCTAATCAAAACATTTTGCCACGCAGATGAGAATAATTCTAAGTGTATTTCAGTCACATTATCTGACTGTGGTTAATACCAGAACCTATAGGTCTTTCTGTTCTCTTCATGGTTGAAGGTTCTCAGGTTGTAGAGCTCCCTTCAGCACAGGGAAATGGCATTACTGTACAACTTTCCACTGCATTTTCCAGCATGTCCCTGTCAGAAATTATAATGTATTTCCAAGTAATTTGGTAACAAACAATTATACCTGAAAACTTCACTGATTCCCAAGGGTCAATCTGACTATACCAATCAGGCAATTTTAAAATCAGTGATATTTTTAAAAAATAACTATGAAACAATAGCAAATAGAATTCAGACATTCTAAGGGAACTGTTATTTTTGAAGCTAAAAAAGAATCCATGCACAACATGAAAGTCAAAGTATATCCTGCAATTCACAAGCAGTCACCTACAGGCAACTCCCAACTTACTTCCTGACCTCATTCCTTCCTTTGTGTCACTTTCCTAAAAAATGTAGGCATAGTTATTTGAGAGAGATGAACTGACTGAACAACCAGTAACAAGAAACAGAAATTACTGTGAATGTAACAGTGAACTCTTCACCATTTTATGATGAAAGAGGTGTTCTCTGAAAGCAGGCTGCTCTTTCAGGTTACAAACAGGAAAAAGGATCTGGAGACGTGCTTCCCCTTTGCTTTAAATCAAGCAAATTTTACTGCACTCCACACGAGGGCTGCCAGGACACTGAAACTACATTTTCTCCATGTTGTCTTAGGTGCAGCATGCTTAGTCTTAGTCCAGTAAAGAAACATTTCATGGAGGGTTAGAGCCATGGCATAAACATCTATCAACTGCCAATTTAATTTCTTTGCATTTTCTTTTAGGATAGAATGTCCTAAAAACATATTAATTTAAGCTAACAGACAGATTCAAACTAATTGCAGAAATGTGAGAGTATGGATTTGAAATATAATATAAGAACATTAGTAGCCCATCATGCAGAAACTTCCTGAAAACACTGTGTTTGGATACATTTTGTAGTCACGCTGTTTAATGTGACACATTTAGAGTTGTCTCATCAGCTGTTCCTTCTGGATGACCTGCCAGCAAAGGAACAGCAACAAGCAGCTGTAAAAGCAATAATAAAATGTCTGGGATCAGCGTATCTCAGAATTTTGCTCAGCACTATTATAATAAACTTCTCTGTATTCTCCAAAGTACATGTATACAAAAATGTATTATTGAGAGCAATTTTAGTGCAAAAAGAAAAAAGAAGTGTAAACCCCACAAACTCTGAAAATATAAGCCCATGAAAGGAGCAGCACAGGCAAATATTAAAAAAAAAAAAAAGACTTAGGGAGGATTTGCTTCTAATAAGATATGCAAAAAGATGTGAACTGTGAAGTACTTCAAGTAACCTTTTAAAAATGAAAGGCCTGATTAAATGAAAGTAAAACAATAATTTTAGGAGAAAATTCCTGGTCCATGCATTTCAAAAATGCTTTTTATAACCCTTTCAGTTTGAAAAAGTATTTTAAACTTCTTCCTTGGTCACTATCCAATTATGTTTTAATTATAACACAACTGCTAAGCATTTTTGTTGTTTATTAAGAAATTAAAATTATTACTTAAGTAGCAATTTTTTAATCTTAAGAAGAAAGTTCTGGCAAGAGAATTGTAAATAGAAAGAACAACCATTACACCATCCCTTAAGTTTGGGGGTTAAGCTAATATCCCATATATTGAGGATGTTTTTATTGTTAACTCACGTAAAGCTCTTATTATAAAATTTACAAATGTTGAGTACAACACACAAAAAAAGGTATCTTAGTTTGAGATAATGAGAAAGTAAGCAGAACACCCATAGTAAGTTTGCTTTCTTGTAAGGCAGGATTCTTTCTTTTAAAAAGGGAAGAAAACGCTTAACTCAGATACTTTGAAGAATTTTACCAGAACAACAATTCAAGGACAAATTAGGCTTTTAAAATTGGAACATACAAAGCACATATGCAACAAACTAAGAACCTAGGCAAGAGTTCCCTGCCAGCTAGTTTTACCAACCTTGATTTGTTTTTTTTTTTTTGTCATGTTCTCTCTTCACAATCTTAACCCAACTGTTAGAAGAAATTTGAGGCTCTTTTTTTAGGAAAATAGCTGTTGTTCACCCTTGTCAAGTTCTCTTAATACTTTTCATAAATTCAACCTTGACATGTATTTGGCTAACAGAAGTGGAAAACACAGCAATTCAAAACAAAAGTAGAAAGCAAAGCAGTGAAAGGTGTATGGGACAGTTTATGGAAATTGAATAGATGAGTACAGATATCAGCAAAGTCTTATGCTTACACCAGGAGAGGGAAGAGTTTTTAAAAGGGGAAAGGAAGTTTGTCAGCTCTGCTCAGTGTTCATACACATATGGGAGGAGTAGGTTCCTAGGGGGAAAGAGGAGATTGACAGAAGGTGATATCACTATCTTACCTGAGCTTGAATCAAGGTGCAATCTCAAGTTCATAAATACAGAAGGAGTTGAACAATAAATACTTGGCAACACAAGCCCAAATTCTGCTATCTTTGAATGGCATTCCAAAAGTTAGAACATTACATTCAATCCTTGCAAAAATATTCAGGAACATTCCAAGGACATATTATACGGCATTCTAAGACAGACTCTATAACCTTCTCTCTGCCAAGAAGGGCTACTTGTTTCACATGAGCCATTCTGGAAAAGAAACGTCAGTGCCTCGCTATGCAACCAAGCTTACTTTGTTTCAACAAGTTAGAAGGGCTGGCTGAGCCACAGTAACTCACTAAGCCTGCTCTAAACCACCATAAAGGTAAATTGTTTTAGCCTAAGATAACGTTTGCAAAGTGTGCCTGCCACATGTTTAAACAATATAGCTCTGCTGGCATGCAACAATTTGGGCATGTGCCTGGACTTTCATGCATGTAAATCTTCTCTGCAGAAATACTCCATCTGCAAAATTTTATGACTGCTTCTTCCAGATCTCCGCTCCTACCCGTAAGATTCCATCTAAAACTAAGTTACACTTGTTCATTAAAAAAATCCTTTCCATGTTAAAGGGACTGATCCCCCCCCCATATACTTGTATTGAAATCTTATGTCCACCAAGATGCCTCAACTAAACCACCATCTTACCCAGTTATCTCCAACAAGATAAATGTAGCTGAGTGTAGAATGATTAGGGGATCCTGTCAGCCTTAAAAGGTAGAAACGTTGTGCTGTCCATAAATGAACAATTAAATAGTTTTATTATCCCACTCTCACCTTCTTTTTAAATGAGTTCCAGTTTTGCCAAGTGCTATATTGTATTAGGCAACAAAATATCACCAGGCAACTTTAGTTCTGTACTAAGTACTTACTTTTTAGCATTAAAAGCATACCTATGCAAATATCAAAAGAATTCAACAGTAACTAATGCTAAAGAGAAGCCTTCTCCTGCCATTCTGCTATTTGAGATTTTTGTTCAATGACTTGTTCAGCGTGGGTGGACATTTCTAAGCTATAAATTCATAATCACACAAGTGTCTTTTTTACAGCAGCCCCTGCTTAAATTTTCTGTATTATGGTGCATTCAAGTTTGTTTGTTTCTCACCCTCCCATTGCACAATCTAAGCCTGTGTCTGCACCTGTCTTCACACATAAGGGCGTTGATTCTCTTTGTGTCTGCCCACATTGCTTAAAAAATCCCACTGCTTCAGCATAATGAGAGAAATATGCAATGGCTGCTTTCCCACGGGAGATTAGATAAACATTTTAAAAAACCTACAACTGAAAACAAAAGAGAATCTGAACAAAGGTCATATTCTTAAACCAATTTCTGAGAAAAAGATAAGAAGATTTAGCATTAACTCAATCAACAAGTCAGAATAAGACCTTTAACTTTCTGACAAAATGCACATAAACAAGGTGCACCATGAAAAGCAAAGGGAAAAAGAAGTATAAACCCTATAGCCTGCTCTCAAGCGTATGAAATAACGTCTTTTGAAGGAGAAAGTAACTGTCACAGTTGCTGCAGCAAAACCTATCAAAGGCTCTACCTCCCAAGCCAGAAAAACGCTGACCGGAGCTGCCAAAAAGACGCAAGCCCTCGGTGTGCCGGACCAGGTCTCCAGCGCCCTGGCCGGTCTCCCTGCAGCCTGGGCGAGCACAGCTGCCCAGGGGGAAAAGAAAACGGCCCGGGCCGAAGGGGCAGCGGGCCCGCCGGGCACGTCCCCGCCTTACTCAGCCACCGCCCCGAACAGGGCCGAGGCCTCTGGGAGCGGGGAAGCGGCGGCGCAGGGGCAGAGCCTCCGGCGGCAGCGGCTCGCCTCCCGCAGCGGGGACCTGCCCGGCCCGGCAGCGCGGCACGCGGGAGCCCCGGGCTAGCGGAGACAGCCGCTGAGGGGAAGGGGCTGCCCGAGGGCGGGCCGGGAGCGGCGGAACAGCCCCGCCCACAGCGCTCCGCCACGCCGCCCCGACCCGGAGCAGGAAGCAGCGGATGGCGTCCCTTGACCCCGGCGTGGCACGGAAGGGCGCGCGGGGAAGCGGTGCAGGTGAGACGGCGCCGGGGCGGGAGCCGCGCGGCGGGCGCGCGGGGAGGGGGGCGCAAGAAGCGCGCTCGCGCAAGGCGGGGGGGGGGGGGGGGGGCGGGGCGGGGGCCCGCGCCG
>JAVSBS010000336.1:0-11580 GCA_033124195.1 Coracias cyanogaster
GAAGCAGTGGTAAACTGCCCTCTCAAGAAGAGACATCTGCGGGGGTTTGGCCAATGGTAATGAAACGTTGCAGTGGAGTAATGTTGCCTGTAGATCTAAGGAATGCATTTCACACTCTCGATTCCTGTATCTAGCATGACACAGACTTTCCACTGCTCTAAAGAGAGCAATTACAGAAGTCATTTTTGTAGTAACATCACAGGTGACTAGGAGGCATGTGATCAAATACCTGGATTTGCATCCAGAATGCAACAGAAGGTAAAAGAGTTGTCAGTTTTGATGTAACCATATTGCAAGAGTAGCTCTCTGGCCACAAGGACCGGAGAACAGTGTTTAGCAGTTTTCTGCACAATGGGCACAGTCCAGCATCTGCTGAAATTTCATTGACTTGGTAAGGAACAAAACTAAGTCTCAAGTATTTAACTGCATACATACAAGTATTTATCTGTACATACATACAATACAATACACACATATAAGTACAGATACACATACACACAATATAAACATACAACATAAAGAATGGTACAGTCCCCTAATTTGTTCAAACAAAGAATAGTCAGTACAGTCATCATAATATCTGAATTTAGGCAAAAAGTTGGGGACTTTATCAGAAACTAGTTATATCATGTGAGAATTCACTGGAGTAAAGTGTGGACCTTTAATTTAAAATAAGTAAACTAGATTTTAAAATGTTTTGTTTTTAGCCAGACTAGGGTGCTGAAAGCAGAAGGAGCACTTAAGTGCTCTTGTTTGACAGAGAACTCTAAATCATTTTATAAACAAGAGAGTTCAAAATAACTCTTTAGCCATCACTGAGGTAAACATGTTGGTGGGTAGACGTGTCTTTTAGTGGCCAAGGACAGGCCATAAGCAGTATCTCTTCACTGTCCAAATTAAAACTGCTGGTCATTTTTCAGCTGATCTATTCCACTGTATAGTCATACACAGAGTTGTGGTATATAAGGCAGAAGAGTCAAGTGGTAGGGAAAGGATCTGGCAGAGGATCCTGCCTATGCCAGCATGGCCATCAAAGAACCACGGATCAAACTACACCTTCAGCACTGATTCTGCCGTATACACTGTCTGTGGAGGCACATCATTTTCTGGTGGAGCAGGTGATTCATTAGCTTAGCAACTCCGTCTGTTGAGTCAGATATTTCCACTAGCTTCAAAGACATAGTAGATCCCTTCAGCATACTTTAAGTTAATTTATTCCAGACTGTTGACCTCAGTGTGGTTAAGGTACTGGATTATGTACTCTGCTGAAAATAGCTGTGATTCACAATCCTTAAGGTCAGTGCTTGGCAGAAGGGTTTATCTGGTAAGTACAAGTTTGATCTGGATTGATTTGTGCAGCTGAGTTAGCCAGGGCCATAATAACAGTGTTTGTGACAGGTTTATGCATTAAGCCATAATGCCACCTGCATGAGGCCATGTAATAGCTGCCCTAAAATAAAGCCTGTTAGGGAAAATTTCCCCTCCCAAAACTTTAGTTATCAAATTAGAAGCAGCAGATTTGCACTTGTCCTGTGCTTTGCATTTTGGGGTTGTGACTCTTCAGATGAAATGTTTTATGTCCACATGCCCACAGATTTATGAGCTTGTGCAGCCCTGACCCTGATATTCCAGCCTAGATGCAAGGGCCATCATTATCCTGAGGCTTAAAGTACTATGGGAATTACTAGCATCCTAAGGATGCTGAGAAGATTACCACTGTCTTCAGTATCACGCGCAAATCTTTATTATAGCTTTTAAGAGCAGACATGAATCCTACAACGTTTTTCAATAATCTCCATTCCTGAACTTCCCTCTAGTGGCTCTTGAGTTACAGCACAGTGGCACACTCAGAAGCAAGTCCTTCAAATGTAAAACTTAAATAAGGAGAAATATTCTTTCTGCTGCACTCTTCGTATTACACTGAAAAAAAGTATCAGTTTTTTATTTTTTAACTGGGCTTGAAGCTCTTTACAGAAATATAGTTGCTGTATTAGAGATGTAAGAGTAGGTTTACAGGATTTAAAATTTTCAAATAGACATTAAATATTCCCAAAATAGAAGGTAAAATTTTTCTTGTATTTTTTAAATCCCATGGACCTGACCCCTTCACAGTATGAGCTATCTTGCTTTCATTATTATTTCTTTATATTTCCTTCTTCAAACATAAATGACAAGTGTCTGAAATGTTTTCTGAAGGCTAGGCAGAATAATCCCATTAACGCAGAGTGACTACAGACAGCTTCAGGAAGTAATAGCATTACATTTGATACATTAAATCATTTATTCTCAGCATAGTACCTGTATCTCCCTTGTCACCTTTTGAACCATCACGTCCATCACGACCAGGTATGCCATTGTGCCCAGGATTGCCAGGGATGCCAGGATACCCTTGGGTACAGACGTCCTGTTTTTGTGTTTCCACTGTGCTGACTACAATAGCCAGCAATATAATACAGCTTTTCATTCTTTAGATAGGCTATATGATTTGGTTGAAAGATTAAAGAAACCAAAAGTACAATCTGCCTTAAAGAGATACAGGGTTGGGGAGGGAGAAAAAAAGCAAATGAGTTTTCAACATGTCTATTGTTTTTGTTTTATTTATAGATCACTATATAGCATTAAGTATAATCTTGGAGACCACTAAGTGCTATTTCAAATAAAAAATTAATGGTAATATCAGCCGTAGCATCATTATACATTTGAAACATTAACTCAGCTTTACACATTTTAAAATACTCCTTAATTCCCTGTGATTTTGAGCATCAGTTTCTGTTCCATATTTCTTATGACTTGTGGAAATAATAGACTCTGCAAAGGGAAATTTTGATGCAGGTAGATGGTGAGCAGCTGAAAGGCACAAAAGCCCTTGGTGTCCTCAGGATCTAGCCAGCAAACTGGAAAACAACAGCTCAGTGCGTCCCATAGAGTTTCACACTGTTCTGTTTAAACCATGAGTGCATTGACTCATGGATCTGGCTGAACTTACACCCAGATTTCAAGATCATAATAAAAAGGCAACTCAGGCAAACATTATCACCTTTTTTTTTTCTCCCATAGCAATTACAGCAAGAAATACACAGTTGCAGCAGCCATATGCTGAAGAAATTCCAATGACCTGTCTTACTCCAGCCAAAACCATGAAACGCCCATGTCTAGCAAGTCTACAAGGAAGTGTGCTAATAATGTTATTGCTGTTTTAAGTCCTTAATCAATAGTTG
The DNA here is from genome assembly GCA_033124195.1 of Coracias cyanogaster. NCBI lineage: Eukaryota > Metazoa > Chordata > Aves > Coraciiformes > Coraciidae > Coracias > Coracias cyanogaster. The sequence continues at coordinate 3,219 of JAVSBS010000336.1, forward strand.
AAATTTCAAATCTTAGAGGGTGATTCGGGTGGAACCAGTGACCCTGCATTCGTACACAAGAATTCATACTATGTTCAGTTTCTCTGAGCTGTAGTTTTGCTTACATATCATGTAAGCATTCTCCTTGTTCAGAAATCTCTTTATAAATTACTCTAGCCAGAACAGTGACAAAGAGGAGCTATTTCTTGGCCATTGATGCCTTTCAGATGTATGCAGAAGCCTGTCTACATTTTCCAGCTTCTTCTTTCCTATTTCAAAGTCTTCCTACCAAATGGCACCCTATGCATTTGGAGCCTGTAAGGAAACCCTTATTTTCTGTAATCTTCAACCTTTTATAATCATTGACTGTTAATATCCTAGTATCTAACAGATTCTTAAGCAAAAAATAATATAACTGAGCCAGTCAACTCATAACCAGGACAAAGCAGAGGTCTTAATCCCCATTTCTACATCCACATTGCTCCCTGCACCTACTTGTGACTGCACAGTTGTACCTCAGCTCCCAGGAGCTGGCTCTGATGCCACATGAGGTGATTTATGGCGATTCAACCCCCTAATTCAGCGCAAAACATTCACCTTTTTCTCTCTCTTTTTTTTTTTTTTAATTGGAGTTAGTAATCTACTGGGTTAATAAATTGAATGACTTCAAATGGGGTCAGAGCTGGAGCAGAGGGAGATGAGGGCAAAGATGTGAGGGATCAAGTAAGAGAGTTTTTTGGCAAAAACAAGTTTTTAGTCTGGTCCTCCCCCTTCAAGCAACTATCCTACTTAAGGGCCAGCTCACATTTATCCTTTCATTAGAGGGTCCCTCCTATATAATGTCTTTTAATATAGACCCACCAAAATACATTAATACTTAATTGTGGACACCACTGATTTAAGTCTTACACTGAGTGTAAGAGCAATTAATGGGAAAAGATTAGACTGAAGAACAAAAATCAAATAGCAACTAAATTAATGCTCATTTTATTTTGAATTAATATTCATAAATGTCTAATTCACAGAAGCTTGGGCTATATAGGTTACATAGCTCTACAGGTAAAAGTGATAGTCAGAATGAGTAAATTTTACATAATTGGCTTTTGATTTGATTCTTTCATTAATGAGACCTTAACACTAAGATCAGTATTCTTTTTGAAATATTAACTAGCATTGACTAAAAAAGTGGTGTCTTCTGTTTAATCTCTTTACCACCATTTCTCATTCTCATGAAACAATGCACACAAATACCATGTAGAGAGAGACTGGTATGTTCTCAATAGGAATAATTACATCCTGTTAGCAATATGCAATTTAAATACTCTTTTAAGTTAATTTATAGAGGAGGACCTTAATTTTGGGACACATTCTTAATCTTTTTATTCTGTCTTTAGAAATGTTCCCCATTTTGCAACAATTATTGGAAATGTGATTTACGGTGGCTTTGCTAATGGTCTACAGAGCTATATTTGATCACCCACCACCAAAATCCACCTTTGTCTGCTGCTGCTGGTTGGCACTGAAGAAAGCTGAAAATACATTTGCTACTTACGAACTATATAAATATTTGCTGCCTTAGTCAAAGGACTCCAGAGGACTGCAAAAGGAAGAAGTTCTTTGTATGAGGCTGTTAGGATATGATGCACCCCATGGAAAAGTCTAAAAGGTCTTGTACACTGACAGAAAATCCCATTCTCATTTGTCTAAGGAACTGTTTCTTGCTTAAGGAATAGACAGTTTAGTCCCCATACATGCACTTTTCTCCACAAGCTGACAACATCAATATCATCAGCAGCATCACCACCATTATCACATATATATAGGAACTTCGGTCTTACCTCATTTACTTTGTACTTGCAGAGTCCTTGGGCATCTTTAACCAGAGTATAAAAGCTTCATGTAAAGGAGCGCATGCTTCAAATATGTGCCTTGAGGACAAACACTTGTTTGGTCACTAAATTCTCAAAGGTCAGTGATTTAATTTTGAGAGCTGTTCAATAATTAAAACAGAGGTTTACACTGCAATCTTTTTATTTATTCCAATATTAAGCTGAAGTGCTCTGTACTTTGGCTTTTGCCACTGTTACGTGAAAGAAAATTTTAAAAATTCATTAATAGGGCTTTGATTTGCCTGTTTCATTACACAAATACATTACACAACATTAGCCTTCAATAGCTTGGTTGGTCTGTAGGATGGAAGGCATGTCTTATACTGTTATTGTGCTGCAAAAATATATAATAAAGTTAGTTTTTGCATCAAGCAATTTACAATGGAATTAGGGGCCTATAGAAAGTAAAAATAACAATGCTGTGAATGTGGCATTACAAATATTAGGTGAATATGGAAAAGAAGGAACAAGGTTGACTTAAAGTTGAATTAAAGTACTTAAATGATAAAGAGAGCTTTTCAGGTGTAATTTCAGGCTCCCCATCTAGCCATTGAAGCATCAGTTGATGCTATTGTGCTACTAAGTTATACATTATTGGTATCTATATTTGAAGAAGCCATAACTTGGTATGTCTTAACTGTGTCTTCTTGAAACTACTGAAACTGCTGCTGTCTAAAGACTAGTGGAAGTAAAGCAACTGAGCATATCATCAACTCCTTAAATGCTGACTGTGAACAGTGAAGGATAAAACCAATAGTGACAGGAGTTAATGTGTTACAGGGAGAGGCCTTAATTCACCCCTGTTCATGCAAGCGACTGAAAACACTGTGTCTGAGGGGTTCCCACACTGCAAAGATGTGATGTGTATGGTTTGCATATCAAATAAGGTATCCTCAGCATAGGTCTTCACCACCACCCTGTGGTAATAAGAAAATATTGCACGTGTTAATGGTGCCCTGCTTTGCATCGGGAGGTTGTAGCTACTGCGCTCTGAGGGAAACAAAGGACAATGTGCAGCAATTAGCTGCTCTCCTTGAATGAACTTCTGTAGCCAAATTAGCCCCGCTGCTGTGCTAATTGAGAAGAAGAAATGAGAGCCACGACAAATAATCCTTTTCTTTTTCCCCATTAGGCACCATTTTTTAAGTCTGCTTAGCCTTGGCCTCCTCTCACACTTCAAAAGTTTGAGTCATTAAAAAATAGCCCACCCTGCCAGCTTAGTGCTGTGCCTTCAGTCATGTGTCCTGCCATGCAGAAAATCTGGATTTATTGATGAACCTTCCCGGCTACAGGTTGCTGGGAGAGCTGGGGGCTCTGCGGGGACAGCACCAGGGGGAGTGGGGGCTCCTGGGGACATGACACTGGCAGCAGCAGGGCTTCCCAGGGTTGCAGGGTCCTTACACTGACCCCAAAGAGGCTGTGAATTTTACAGTGATAACAGGCATGGTCTGTCTTTCCCAATCCTGAGGTGAGAATGACATAATTCATTAGTTACATCTACCTTGATGGACTCTGCAGTTAGTCCAATTTGATGCTTTTTCAGCAGAGCACCAAGAAAATTCTTGGTAGGAATGGCCTTAAAGACAATCATTACCGTCAACTGCTTTCTGGTGTGCCTTACATCATCACAGAATAATGCCTTGGAAAAAATTACACAGTAGCAAAATTTCATTAATCTACTCTTAAAAAAAAAAAAGCATCTGAATGGCAGGAGAGTTTAAGATTGATTACTGTGCTAATTACCTTTGTTAGGAGCTGAATATAGCATTAATGACCATGAGATGGATGGTTAATAAAATAAGATATACTCAACCTTATTAGCAGAGCACCTTCTAGATAATTTTTCAGTCCTTCATGAGTCAGTATGTGGGTGTCTGATCCCCACATATTAAAGACTTCTGCCTTATTAAAACAGCAAACAAAGAACTACAGCCCCCATGATGCCATGATTCTGCCGGAAGTCAGAAGTCGTAGAGACGCGGCAAGGTATAAAAACTCAAAAGCAAACAAAAACTTTCTCTTTTCGCTGCATCATCCGGAGAGAAAGTTCGCTGCTGCCAAGCCTCCCCCCCAACCCCCCATCCCCACCACGGGCCTTGCAGCTGGGAGAGGAAGGAGGGGGGAAGTAGCTGAATGGAGCTGCCGGCGCAGGAGCCAGACATCCCCCGTGCCGCTGCTGGAACTGCGCCAAGTCCAAACGCTGAAGGGTTCAAAGCCAGGGGCGGGGAGGAGGGAAGCTGCTGCTTCCTGCCACTTAAAGAAACTCGTTGCTCTAAGAATCCCAGTGCCTCCCGCTGCCAGGGAAGCCAGAACCGAGCACGGCGGGGTGCGGAAGGTGCCGGCCCATCCCACAGTCACGTGGAGGGGGCCCACGCTGAGCCATGCAGCAGCCGCACAGAGGAAGTCCACACCAAGAAGCTGCTGCTGACACCGCTCCAAGCTGAGAGCCCTGCACCTAAACTGAAAAAACTACAGCAAGAAGCTGCCGCTGGTGTTGCCCCAAGCTGGGGGCGCTGCACCAAAGAAACCTGCCACTCCAAAGGGGAGCGCTGCACTGAAGAAGCCGCATGCTGCCGCTGAGTCGCGAGCTGTGTGCCGCTGCCGAAAAAATTGCGGCAAAAAGCTGCCATCATCATCACCATCTGAGAGAGACTCCAATGGCGCCGAAAAGCTGGCAAGTCACCATCATCATCAGAACTGCCCAAGTCTACCGGCTGAGAATCATCGACCTGACCATCACCACACGCCGGAAGAGGGTAGAAACCGACATATACACACACGCACACACACCACACCACACCAGGTTGACTAAGGGGGAGTGAGTGGGTGGGCTTGGTGTCCTTTGATACCGTAACATTTCCATAGAGTAAAAATGGTTTTATTCCAACGTATTTGGTAATAAACTTGTTGAATGTTCGTTGGTCTCCATAATTGCCTACAAGCCTGGTGGGAAGTATCTCGCTTTGCCCTCGATCCCCTTTCCCTTTGGGAGGTGGCACGGACGCTTGCGTACCTGGACCGCGACACAGTACCTCCACAGTCTGGTACAGGCCAAGGTTAACTGTGCCTAATGAATCTGCCTACTGATAGTTTTCTGTATGTGCGAGTGTATATATATTGGGCCTTCTACCTTTGTATTTCCTATGTGCCAGAAACAAAGAGGAATTTGGCATATGCGTGGTTCTGTGAGCAAAGTCCTCAGAACCACCCGCAGCTCTTCTTTCCCCCTGAAGCAGTTTCAGCTTTCCAAAAATCACTAGGAGAAACAGTCGATAAATCCTCCATCATCTTGCATTTCTCTGAAACTCAGTCCTTGAAGGTCAGTGGTACTCCTTGCTCTGCTAACCTCTGCCCTCTCGGAATTGCCCTTCTCAACTTTGCTGACACCCAGACTCAGCAACATAGACACCTTCCAACCTTTGTGAATCTGTGGATGGTTCGTCTGTCATTGCTTGGTGGCCCAGTCTGAATGCTTAAAACATTAAAATGACTCGGGTAAAACCTTGCCCAGGTGTCATCATGTGTGGGCCATCCCCCCACTGCCAAGATGCACAACAAAAACACAAGATGTAACATAAACAGAGGGAGGGTGTGATGGGTGCGGATCACTTCTGGTGCAACCCACTGTAGGTGTCAGCAGAGACCTTCTCTGGGGATGCCACATGGAGTCTATGAAGGGGGGCAAGGGGAGATGGTGTTATATGCATAAATACATATATATATATATATATACACAAACATACATGCACACACATCTTCTTTTGAAACCAGAGCCTTAACACCTAGTAGTGGCAGTATATGAGTTCTCAGCCCTAGGTACTCACCTGGACAACAAGAAGTCAGTTCTGACTGCAGCAAACTAAATCTAACACAGACCTAAGATTTAAAAAAACCCATGTTGTGCTAATAGTTTATACAGTTTTGACATATTCTCACAATTCCATGTTCTCTAGCTAGTTAGAATAACTGAATTTTGAAAAATATTCAGACACACACTAAATATTTGTGTACTTTCCTTACAGCTACATGATGTGCAGTGTTCCATTGCTGACTTTTTCATTTCTCCTTTGGTACTGCAACATAAAAAGGCTCGAATCCTTGTCTTTGTTACCAAGTACAGATTATCACGCAGCCTCCAAAAAAAAAAAAAAGACCTACCAAACCAGAAAAAAACAAGACAAGCAGTGCTATTTCTGTGCAAACTAAAAGCTCCACCAATAGATCAGCTCTCAAAAAACTTAAAAGCTGAGAGTATGGAACAATCTATAGGATTTAGCCTGACTGCCAGAGCGTGAAATGAAAGCCACAAATGAGCTCACCATGGCCAGAGGAATTGCAGGCTCCTTAAAAAGCCTGTTGATCACAAGATCCTACTCCAGTGTTTGCCTAAGGTATGCTTTTCAGTCATCCGATCTACCTCACTAAGTGCTCAGACTATGCCTTTTGCTTTGATATTGGAGCACTCGGCAGGCATCCTGCTGCAGCAGCTGCATTTGGGAGGCCTGGGAAACTCAGCTTTGAGGTGAACCAAGAAATAGAGATAAGAGCTTGGGCAAGGAGGGAGAAAGAACTGGCAAACCCAACTGTTCTGCCAGCATCTGAACTCACCAAAGTATTTTCAATAAAAAGATTTCCATAAAGTATGTTATTTTGTTAAAGCTAATGTGTCCCAGCAAAATGTGACTTTTGACACAGCCCTGAGCAAGAAGGACACACACACCTTTCAGATGTGGTCCCCTCCTGTCAGAATAATAAGGAACAAAACACTTACCTGAATCAGAGCAGTAAGCTGGATCTCCAGCAGCACTGGCCATTGCTCTAACAAGCAGGCAGGTAAGCCTGTTCACACAGATCTATGGAACATGTCTTTGGGTGAGCCCTTTCAAAAGGTTTTGCTTTTGTTCCAAAGAAAACAAACTTTAATCCTCCTTAGCTAAACTACAGTACTTAAGTCATCATCCTTGGTTAGCAGATTTATTAATAGAGAAGCTGCATTCACGTTTACATCACAGGGGTACTGTGGGAGCTGTCTGAGAGGACAGAAGTTAAAGCACAGTGATGCAGATGCATATGGCTGGGACAGAAACAAGGATGGGTTGTGCCTGAACGATGCAGACTGAAATCCCAGAACCAGGCTTAGCAGCTGTTAAAATGACCTTGTGCTGAGAAGTACCGTAGCTGTTACTGGAAAACTCAGAGAAGGGAGTATGACTTTCTTGCTTTAAAGTAATAAAATTAATACGATAGTTCATACATTTTTGCATCACAGAGGCTATTTTGTAGACAATGAAAAAAACCACAATTTTAAAACAGCACAATAAAGTTTTCTAGGACATAGCTGAGCAACTTCAGCTTTTGTACGTTATTTAATTCAAACTTATACAATAAGAAAAAAATAATGGGAATGTAAGTTTGTACTTATTTCCAGAAAATAGATTCTTTTGACAAACAGTGTTCCAAGAGTAAATAAACCTTGTAATGCAATTACTTCAGAACAAATGCACATCAAGCCACTGCAGTCCTATACATTGTACTTCAGCTGTCAACAGCCAATTCATCTGCTCTGTAGCCAGGACACTTCATTTACAACATGTGTAACAGCACACAGATGGTAAGACGCATAAAGCAATGCATGTAAGATAAAATGTTACAAAACTCTTGTCAAAATAAAATATATATGCAAGTCATCCCTAGTATTTACAACAAATAGTTTTAAATTAGAGATCATTCAGAAGGCATTTCCAACATACAAATGCCATACATATAGAAAAAAGCAGAAAGGCAGTCAAAGAAAGGTACTGTGTTAGTTATGGCTAAGGACCTTTGGCTCCAAAACTCTGTTATAATTATTTTTAAAAGACAACTAAAATGTGGAACATTTGAGTAGTCTGTCTTTGAACTCCGTCATTACACTGACCACTAAAACTCAATGTGAAATTTAGCATGGCAAGAGCCACTTGTAAAACAATCGTATTATTTTATACATCAAATGCTCTGAGTTAGATGCAATTATGGTTTGGCATTTTCCTAACTCAGTGGGAACACATTTGAGGACAATTATATTTTACTGCATCTCATGCATAAAGTCTGAGGTTATCTGCTCAGCAGGCCATTGGGAATGCTCTGGCTGTGCTTTATCTAAATGAGGCACAAATGTGCTTAGTAGTTGCCCTAGAACTTTTTATAGTAACTTAAAACATGCAAAAGTGAGAAGAAAAGAACAGATGTTGCCATCATACCCTTCTGATGTAACTTTTGTCATCAGGAGGAGGATCAGGGTAAGAGTTGCTAGAATACAAACTTTTACATTTTAGTTGCAACTCCTTTTCCCACAGAGTCTAAAGTCAGGCTGAATCCCAAGTAAATATCTGTCTTAATTGTTAGATAATTTAACTACAATGGGGCCTTGTGCAACCTGGTCTAGGGGGAGGTGTCCCAACAATGTAAAAAAGCCTTATTTTGAACACGCATTTATTCCTACTGCTATTGTTACC
>JAVSBS010000336.1:11680-36402 GCA_033124195.1 Coracias cyanogaster
GTTGGAACGAGATGGTCTTTAAGGTTCCTTCCAACCCAAACCATTCTATGATTCTATAATTTGTTTTGAAGATTATGGTGTAGTCTAAATTTGTCCTGTCTTATTTTATCTTAATCTGTTGCAAAGTCAGATTGCAAAGAAAGACACAAATAATATTATAAACCAATCCTGTCTATATGTAAAACTGTCCTGAGTAATCTGCACCATGAAACATTTGCTTTTTATCTATCTGGAATTCACTTCTTGAGAAAAAAAGTGCTGCATCCAAAATGATATGTCAACGTTTCTGTTCATTTTTAGGGCTAAGGCACCAGCACTACTACATGGGAAGATCCTTCATGGGCAATGGCATTTCAGAAGATACATCCCAAAACCTCCTTATTTTTTCAGCACTACACAGAACCAAAGCCCTGGAAGGGAGCAGGTTTTAGCAAAGACACATATTTAAGTGTGGATCTCATAAGCTGGGAAAGTTTCTGGGTGAGCACTACATTCCAACCTCAGCATTTTTTTGCATCCAGAAGACGACTTTCAGAATGTGATTATGAAAAACATCATTTTCACTTCCACAGTACATACATCACTTTGGTTTGCAGGCCGGAACATGACAAGCACCCACAAAAATGGGTATGTAAGAAACATAAAAGGGTTCCTCATTTATGACGAAAGGCATGCATCCATGCCTCCATATGGAAGTCTGTTCCTTGTGTTTAAATTGAGCATTTAGAATTATCTTTTTTAAGAATCTGAACATAAATGGCTTGTTTTAAACATCAAAAGAAAAAAACAACCCAGCCAGCTTTTTTCACTAACTTTCCCATGCGTTTTCTTTAAGCTGGATCATTGAAAATGTCAGTGCATATTTCCAGTTCTTAACTGTCTTTTTCAGGTTTTTCCATCGCTATGGGAAAGCACAAGCAATGAAGTTCACTATGCAGTGAACAATGCTGCGGAGCATCACCAGACCTTGTGTTATTGCTGAGCTATACACACAAGGCATTTGAAATGTACAGTTGTCTAAAGATGTCACTTAAAATCAAAACCTCAAACCTGGGCTTTGCAAAAGTTGCCACAAAGTTATAAACCCACAAAATCTAGTGACTAGAGGGCTTCACAACACTGATGACAAATAAAAATATAGAGGTAACAATAGCAGTAGGAATAAATGCGTGTTCAAAATAAGGCTTTTTTACATTGTTGTTAAGATGTCTGGCCTCTAGCCCCTTGTTTGTTCTTCATATATTACAGATTCATGACAAAGGTGATTGTGTCTGTCAAAGAATACCCTCAGATCCATGCTTATCATCAGATAATGCCCCTAATCAGCAGCATAGGATAAAGTATGGTAAAGACATTCATAGCAAATCAGTTCTGAAACGTGGAGTCTTGCTTCTTTCCATATTACCAGCAGTCTTGTCATCCTTAAATTAAGCAGAAATGATCGATGCTGCAAATATCAAGATCATACATATTTTTAAAAGTTTTTCTACCAAATCAACTTCATGTTATAGGCAAATCAAAGCAATGCAAATAATGTATTGCTTATGCTGGCCAGAGCTGACCTGAATCAAGTCAGGTTCTTCCCCTTCCAATACAGTCTGACGACTCTGAGACAAAAATCCACCTCTGGTCCACACAAATTCTCTGTCCTTTCCAGTAAGGATTTATCTTTCTTTGTGAAGAAATAATTGGTCAAAACTCTTTGTCAATTGACCATGTTTAAGAAGCAGGGATCCAGACCACTTCAATATATTTACATTACCATTCATCCATTTTCTAAGTGAGGCTGTATGAATACAAAGTGTTAGAATTATGTAACATAGCCAGCAGTCAGCACATACTGTCTCAAGTCTGACTTTGTACATTCACATTATCTCCATTAGAAAATAAAAAAATACATTTTACGCAGAGAAATAAGCATATTGGAAATATAAAGAAGCGTCTCTCAGGCTAAGAAGTGCGCAAAAAGTGATAGAAAAGCTCTATACTGAAGAGCGTACATGCATGCAGTATATTGCTGTGACTGAAAGCAATCAATCTGAGATGCCCTGGGCTCCTCTTGTTTCCACTTGTGTGCAATAAATGCACGTATCTTTATAGTTCATTTCACACTCTGTTCATGTTTCTATATGACAGAATAAAATTTCCCTGTTCCAATCTGGAATATGGTAAGGCCTTGCGGGATGTTCTCCTGCCATTTGGCAATTTAGCTGAGAAAGACAGGAAGGATTAGGGTCCACTGAATTCTGCAACAGCTGGTTAATCACATGGGATGTCTTCACCTGATTTTAATGGGATGGTCTCTGCTCAGTGCTCAAAGAGGAAGGAGAAAACTCTCCTAAGACTCCTTGTTGATATACTGCTAAGGAAAAATTTCTCCCTGTCCTAAATTTGGCCATCAATATAAGGTTAAGAAAAATGAAATGTTACAGTGACCTGCATGATTCCATCACAACTTCAGCATAACTGCAATCAAATACTGCTGCTTCAGAGTAACAGCAAGTTCTCTTTGTCAGAAGGGAGACTGCTCTTCATCAGCAATGCTGACACTTGGCGACATTGACTTCAGAGCAGTCTTGAGGAACTTCATTCTTCTTCTAGACAAAGGTGGTATTTCTGGCTCAAGGGAGCCCAAGGTTTTCCCTCCAAAACTGGAGATTCACTGAGCTCAAATAAGCTTAACTGTTTCTCCAAGGTCCTTCCCTGGAGTAAGCCTCTCTCCATACTGAAAAAATTCCCAGGTCCTTGGCCTCTCATTTTTTAAAGGGGGTGAGTTTGTTGAAGGTATGCCAGAAGAGGGATGGCTTCCGCTTGGGTTCTGCCAGGGCAAAAACCTGCTGCTGTGGGATGCTGGTAGGCACAGTGATGTGGCGCTGATGAATAGGATGCAGGCTTTGGTGTGGAGGAGGCACAGGACACCCATTATAGTTTACACCTGCAAAAGGAACCATTTAAGAAAGCATGTGAGTCAGGTAGCAGAGCAACCAATACTGCGATCATTTAAGCACAGGACCATGGGACAAATTAAATGGTCAATAAAGCCAGCAGGAATTTTGCCATGATCTCGAATGAAAGTACTAGTAAAGGTTACCTTCTCTGATGTTAAACTTTTTTATTGCTGCATTGATTTGTCTTAAGAAGAGAATAAAACCAGTAAAAACAACATTACAGAATTACCACGAATAAGCAGCAGTTTCACAAAGCCTAGCTATATTGTTTGCACAAGTAAATTCTGGTTTTTCAAAGGAATGACTTAACACAGTAGATGCTTGGTTTTTAGTCAACTTTCAGAATAAGGCTGGGTAAAATATTGCTACCAACAAAAATGTTATTTCTTCAATTTGGAAAATATTTTTCCACGCTAATGTTCTTAGACTTTGAACTTTCTGCACTTCGAACAGAATCTCCTGATCACAATTTTCAGCCACTCCCTTGCAAATCCAGACAGGTTTTATTGGTATCTAGTGATTGATAAAGAGAAAAGGCTTTAATAATCATAGAATCATAGAACTGTCAGGGTTGGAAGGGACCTTAAAGATCATCTAGTTCCAACTCCCCTGCCATGGGCAGGGACACCTCCCACTAGATCAGGTTGCTCAGAGTCCCATCCAACCTGGCCTTAAAAACTTCCAGGGATGGGGCTTCCACCACCTCTCTGAGCAACCTGTTCCAGTGTCTCACCACTCTCATGGTGAAGAACTTCTTCCTAATGTCTATTCTGAATCCACCTACCTCTAGTTTTGATCCATTCACCCTAGTCCTACCACTGCCCAACATCCTAAAAAGTCCCTCACCAGCTTCTTGTAGGTCCCCTTCAGATACTGGAAGGCCACAATAAGGTCTCCTCAGAGCCTTCTCTTCTCCAGACTGAATAACCCCAACTGTCTCTGTCTGTCTTCATAGGAGAGGTGTTCCAGCCCTCTGATCATCCTCGTGGCCCTTCTTTGGACATGTTCAAGCACATCCATATCTTTCTTGCAATAAGGGCTCCAGAACTGGATGCAGTACTCCAGGTGGGGTCTCACAAGAGTGGAGGAGAGGTGGAGAATCACCTCCCTCAACCTTCTGGCCACAATACTCTTGATGCAGCCCAGGATTCGATTGGCTTTCTGGGCTGCATGCATACACTGATGGCTCATGTTGAGCTTCTCGTCCACCAGTACCCCCAAGTCCTTTTCTTCAGGGCTGTTCTCAAGCCAGTCACTGTCCAGCCTATATCAGTGCTTGGGGTTGCCCTGACCCAGATGCAGGACCTTGCACTTGGTCTTGTTGAACTTCATGAGGTTGGCACAGGCCCACTTCTCCAGCCTGAGAAGGTCCCTCTGGATGGCATCTCTTCCCTCCAGCGTGTCATCTGCACCACACAGCTTGGTGTCGTCAGCAAACTTGCTGAGGGTGCGCTCAGTGCCACTGTCCATGTCATTGACGAAGATGTTAAACAAGACTGGTCCCAGTACTGATCCTTGAGGTATGCCACTTGTCACTGGCCTCCACAATATTAATCTCAGGAAGCAGAAGACTACCTAACATCAACTCCTTCACTCCTAAGTTCAGATTTGATCTGGTCCCGTCTGTTCAATTTATTCTTTCAATACACTAGAGAGCTACCCAAAATTGGTTTTGAGATGTAAAGAGACAAAATCACAACACATTTTCTGAGAAAGAAAAATAATTTAAAAGCTGCTTCCAGAGAAAGAGGTTTCCAGTTCATCCTTCTTCTAGTCTAGGACATAAGGAAGCCATATCGAGTGTGTGATCATAAATACAGCAACAGGTAGTTTGCAAAAAGAACTTTAGGATATTTTAAACAAAGCACAGAATTGCTAAAGAAGAACAAGCTGTTTGAGTAAAAGCAAAGTAAGAAATTAGTAACCCTCATTTCTAATTTAATCTCTGCATGCAGAGATTAAATAAACTGCTTTCCTTGCCTCTTGAGTTTCTTCGCTAATAAAGAGAATACTGATTTGTCTTTCTGAAGGAGACTGAGGATCTGATTTAGTGCACAGTTTACAAAGGCAATGGATTTTGATATAAAAATACAGGTTGATGGAAATTATTTGAACTCCATGTAAACCATGAAATTTTTTAAAAGACTGAAGAACTCAGCTATAGCCAGATTGTGCTATTTCCTAACACTCACACACAGTAAGAACGTAAAACATTCCTTAAGACCTACCTTTAATTTTTCCATGCCTTGACTTACGGGCATTCTGCATGGCTTGCTTCTTCTGGTTTTCTGAGATCTCCATTCCTATGTCAAAGTGTAAATCAGGGCACTGGTATAAAAATATTGTATCTAATACTTGATTATATTAAATTAAAACAAATTACTAAACTATATATTAAACATTTTTTTCATAAATCTTAATAGTAGTAGAGTGGAAGTTTTTAGAAGTATATTTTACTTTGTCAAGGAATTTAAAAATAGTTTTTCATTGGGAGAACACTAAACATTAATTTGCCTGTGGATAACTGGGAAGAGTTGCTTTCCAATTCCTGCAAATGGCCACACAAAAAGTTATTTTTATAAATAAGTCCAGATAACATGAGATTAAAAAAAAGTGTAAATTAACAATTCTGAAAGCTACAAGCCATGAAGTAAGTCATTTTACTCATATGCACATAAAGAGCACATTTTGCATCTTCCTGCACTTCCCTATACTTTTAAAATTCCCTTTACTGTCTTAGCCTGAACTTAGGAAGAAGTTATTATAAATCAGCCTATTAACTTACAATACAACAGCAGTTAGCCGTAATTTTGGGATAGCAGAAGTTTATTTCATTCTGCAGGGTTTTTTTCCTTTATAGAAACAAGGAAACAGATGAAAAAAAGAAAGCAATTTCATCAACAGAGATCAGACCACTTTCCTAGGGTTACTATTAGTGGTCTGGAGAAGGATTTTCTGGATGTGGCCTTCTCTTCCCACATATTCATAAAAGCTAAGAAAAGCTAGATATGGTTTGGGACACAGCGACTCGCACCAAAGTGTCCTTGAAAACAGAAGTAAAATGTCATTTGCAGCTCTGAATTGGAAGAGCATGTATTTGTTCTTGGAGTGGTTAGATTAGAGGCTTTGTGTGAACTCCAGCAAGAGACCTTACAAAATCAGCAAGATAAATTTAAACCTGAGGTTGAGAATACTGGCGCCTTTCCACTGGTTTTGGCTGAAGGAAGTGTTCAATTATACCCCAAAAATGAAATTTTAGAAAAGAAGCAGTCAACTGGGTAATGGACAAAACATCCAAGCTACTGTGACTCACAAGACCAGATGGACATTAGCTATTACAACTCAACTCTCTTTCCTCTGTTTCACGATGCCTGTGCCAAAACAGGTATATCGGAATAACGAGTTGCGGCATTTGAAAATAAAGTTTCCAGAAGGCTGGATGTTACAAGGGCAGAAAAGACTCCATGTGCTATTATCAACAATACAGTTCCTCATCATACTAAATTTTCTTCACTGTACTGCATAGTGCCTGAAAAGCAGCATGCACAATGGATCCACCCTTGTGGGGGACATTAGGACACATCTCTGTGTTATCACTGCCACTGCCACCACTCGAATGGTTACCCTTTTGAAATTATGTTCATTTTCATGAGGTCCCAGTAGAACAACGAATGACATTTAGGGCTGTAGCTGCTACACCTTTTTGTTTCCTCATGCTTAGGGATTTCTGCAGCAGCGCCACTTAGAAGTCATAGTAACACCCCACTGCCTTCACAACAGACATGCTGCTGCTCAGGGCAAGCATCAGTGAGAGCCTCAGAAGCCCCTGACAGAGCATTTAGCCTGCTCAACATACTCTCCCTGTGCTTCCTAAAGCAACCAGGAGGAGGTGTAGATACAGATTTGAAGAGCTCAAGAATGCTCTCAGAAAGGACAGGAATGAAAAATGTTCACATTTTATATTCTTTTACTCAGTCCGGCTCACAGAAGTGCAAGAGCTGTGATTTATTCCCTATCATCCTTCCATATGACTGTACTACCACTCTCTTTGTAGCTGGAGTGGAGACTTTTTCTAACTTTGTTGTAAAAGGGATTGTTGGGACACTCATGACCAGCTCCTCTGCATTGCTTTATTACCTTCTCATCACCTTTACATTTCTGCAATATCCACTTTAGAGTTCTGTTTAGGTGAATTAGGAAAGGCAGCCAGCAGCCATCCCCATGAGCACAAACTGACTGAATTCATGAAAGCCACCAGTGTGGTGCCTGACAGGATCATAATGTCACACCGTGATGTTCAGCACAGGAAAACAGTTGGTTTTAAAAACTTTGAGGAAAGTTTAGCAGTGACTGCTTCATTGTTTACTCACAATGGGAGATGACTGGGGTTAATTGCAACAGTTGGTGCAATGGAGAAGAGTTATGAGTATGAACTGGTAAGCTTGGAAGTATTTTCTTCAGCTTACAAACTATCTATAACACACAGGGAGGAGGCCTTATTTTTGTCATATTCACAACAGTACCAACAAGAGAAAGCCATTAAGATTGAAAGGTTTACATTTGTAACCTAAGGATTATTCCTGTCTTCCTGCTCTCACCAGGTGTTTTAAGTGAACATGTAATATGAGATTTGGCATCCTGTTTAAATTTTACTATTTCTGAGTTACATCATCCACTTCACTGCACTTCTGATTTTAACCTGCTGTCATCTAAAGCCTAAGCCTGAGCACTGTTACAAAAAGTTCTCATGCAGTCAACACAAACAGATGAGCTAATATTTTCACTACTTGTTTAGGTATATTTAAAAGAGTTTTATTTTTCTTATTAGTGTTGCTATGTTCTTTGTGTGTGTTTTCCCAATGAAATTTTGCTGGAGCTTTTGTCACTGATCTTAAAGGAAGCATGAAACTATGCAAAAAATACTAAATAACAATCCTAAATGTACATTCACACAGAACACACTGTCCTTGGAACATCCCACAGGCTGTGGGTCTAAAGCTGATCCTAGTATTTGCTACCTTTTTCCCTACTTACTCAAGGTTAGGCTTCATTTCTCTGTAAGCTGCCTGGTTTGGGTCTATAACCAATGATACCAGGCAACTGCACAGGTCTTCCGGACACAGGAGGTGCCACTGTATGACATGGAGAGTATAAATACACAATTATTGCTACTTGGATTTATAATAAAGTGTCCTTTATGAACAGATGTTTTGGGCCAATGATTCATACAAAAGTGGATTGATTTTTGTTGTTGATTGGTCTTTGTGAATTGGATCTTGTCGTATCTCATATCTCATTGTACTCCATAACGCACCAGAATCCCATGGGTTATGCTGTGACAGGGATGTCATAGCAAACTGCCCTGGACCTCTAGCCCACAATTACAGGGAAAACACACCTGAATAGGCTTCACTTACACAGCTAAAGGTCATGTCAAGTAAGAAAGAGACACCAGTCTGAGACGGCAGAGTGCACATCTGCACAACGCATAAAGAAGTGTAAAAGCAAGAATATTCCCCTTTCTTTTTACCACCTTTTAGAGGAAATCCTTCCACTCACCCATTTCCTTGTCTTCCTGAACTCTTTTCCTTTCATTTTCACATGCCTCCATCCATCTGTTTTTATCCTCCTGTTTTTTTGCACAAAACAAATGAATCTCTTCTGTTGCTCTGTTAATTATCTTAAAAGCATTCTTGACATTAATATTAAAGTCTTTGTCTCTGCCATCTTCAGTGTCCACAATTTCCATCTCATCCATGTCAATACGATCCTTATAATACAAGATGTCCCTTCTCAATAAGTCCTTCTTACAGAACACAAGCTGATGGTCAAAAAGGAAGAAAGTCCTCTGCTGGCTTTTGCCTTGTTTTGATATTTTGGTCAGTTCTCCTGAGTGGATCAGTTCTGAGCTTCTGGCTAACACATCTGGTCCCTAAGAAGACAAATATATATGTAGTAAGTAAATAATATTTTAAGATCTTGCTGTGTGCCTAAGCAGTCTCATTTTATAATTAAGTCTTAAGTTCATTTGTTTTTCTTGTATTTTTGTTATTAGATTTGAAAATGTCACAGAATGTAGATAATCTCATACAGGCAAACTCAGTGAATGTGGTTCTGCTCTACTTTATTGCTGCACAGATCAGGAGGGAAGTCACTGAAGTCAGTGAAGCAGGTTCGAGTTCTGACAGAACTACCAAAACTCCAAAGGAGATTCTATAGGTCTAGCATTTAAAAAAAAAATCCATTTTGTCATCTCAATCAAGTGTCATCTCAAAGACAAGTGTCTGTGTTAATACATGCTGCTCTTTCTGATTTATAAACACAGTAATCAGTAACAGAATTACTGCCAATGAAGCAACCGGACTTTTAACTGAGCAATGACCACCTGGAAAGCAGACAACATAAACTACCTACTATGCAGAAAGATGTATCCTGGATGTCATGGACAGGACATGAAGTACTGTACACAGTACCTTTGCTCAGGAAAGGCACAGGCTGACACTTACCTCCCAGTCTACGATAGAGACTTGCCAACGTGCAATCTTGTCTATGCTTTCTAGTCTTCGTTTTCGCTCATTGATCAGGCACGCTACATTCTTCATAGCCTCATATGCAGCTTTTATGTTGTTATAATCGCTGTAAAATGTTGGCATGTTTCAAAGATCACTTAGGCAATGGATATGATGCAATCACAAACTGTGACACAGCGCTTGAAGGATTAGCCCGCATTACCCATTTATCCCTCTACTCAGGGGACTTAAATGAGAGAAATCTGATTCTCAGCTATCCTGACCCTCACACAGCAGTGTGTACAATTGAGTGCTGCTGTCCTGCTAGGCTTTGTCCAGCAGCAAATTATTAAACTGGTGGAAGGAGGCAAAGGAGGTAGATTAATGAACGGCGATACTGTCTCTGCAAACTGCAATCTGCAAAACAATGGTAGAACTCCCAGTGACCTCAGTGATACCTACATTTCACCAAAGAATTTGTTTTTAAGTAAGATTTTAGTAGGACTTTATTGGAAGGGGCATTCCTTTAATCATGTTTAACTGTATTTTTTCTTTCTTGCTCGCAGTAGCTAGGTCAATGAATGCAAATGGAGAATGTTATGTGGACAGAAAACATACAGAAAGCAACCTTAAAAAGGCTGAGTGAGGGACCCAAGAACAAAGGCACCAAAGGGAGGAATTAAAGGAGACAATGCTGGCAAAGTGGCCTGTTTTCACGGAACAAGTGTGTAAGAGCCAAGACAGTCACCTTCCCCTGCCTGCTCCATGTCAAATGCAAGGTGCCTGTCCTCCTCCCATTGCTTTCCTCCCCTACTTCTTTCCCTGAGCTCCCCTACTTCTTTCCCTGAGCTTATGAATCTCCCCAACAGGGAGGTTTTCATTCCCTTTTGAATAGCATCCGTTACTCCTTCACCTTCCTCAAACTGGGTCTCTGAGAAGAGAGGAGAGACAGATTTCTTGCCTTAGAGTCCCAGGACAGCAGCTGCCTTACCTCCTTTATCAAAATACCTCTTGCAGGAAAGGAAGCCAGAGTTAGAAAGAAGCACAAGACAGAAATAAATCCTGCAAAGGGGTCAGCTTTGATGTCCTTTTTATCTGCTTCTGTCTCAGTTCCTATTTTCATCAGTTGCTGCTAATGGATGTGCTTCCCTCTTAAATCTGTGTATTGCTCTCCTCCCTCTATTTATATCTATGGAAACTCTTTTCTGCCACACTGTATACAAAAAATGAGATTAACAGTAACAGGATCCTACTAACATCAGGGAGATGTCCAACAGGGTGACTGCATGACATCCATGCTGCTACTCTTGCCCTTCCTTATCTCAGTTCCTTCTTTCTCTGTTGGGCTGTACATGACTCCACACTTGCTGCATGATCTGTGGCCTTCAAACACATCGGATCTTCAAGCTTTTTATGAAAAAAAAAAAACCAAAAAGATACCAAAAAAACCCAGTTGGCTGGAGCTTTATCAGGGCTCCATGTGGGTATAGGCCTGTCTGTTGGTGAGCATCTCTGTATATTGGGTGCCTGACTGTGCTTGTAGGCATCTCTGGATGCTGTGCCACAGGAAACCAGGTACTATTGGGTGGAAGGTGACAAGTTCTTGCTGTCACTTCATCTGCAGGTTTAATAGCTCACAGAATGTTTTTTCTAAAATCAGTAGCAGTGAAAGAGACACCCATGTTAGTAATTGTTATTGCAGGACTTCCCAGGTAGTCATAGAACTGAATGGAAACATTTCACACCTGAATGTCAGTATTTCATATCCCCTATATTTGTCCCATGGCAAAAATCTCACGGTCTCCAAGGGAAGTTTTCTCAAGGTTAAAGAAGTGCAGACTTTGGCCAAGGAAGCATTGCCTCAGGCTGCATTTGGACTTTGAGCACAGCGGTCACAATGGAACATTTTTCTTGCAGTTGTACAAGGTAGAAAGGCGAACATTTAAAGATAAAATCTTAATTTAGTCAGAGATTTAATCAGCTCAGAGGTATACTAGAAAGGGTAATAATCTGCAACTTCAATTCTTATCTATCCCAGCTGGAAATCTAGTTTTTGGACTTTACTGCAAAGGCAAGGTTTATTACTAATAAGTTTCTAAAAAACATTATCTCCAAACTTGCTCAGATTGTGTTTCTTTTCTATGGCCCTCTTTACTTTTTCTTGTGTCTACAACATTTATGCAGCTTTCCCCTTTCTTCTGCAGATTTCCTTCTCCTTAATTTCTTTGATACATTGGCTTTTTTTCTCACTCTGATTTACACATCCCTCCCTGCATCCTATATCAGCACCTTCTTCCTTCCCTTCTCCCTCTTCCACTTATTCCACATTCTGTCTTGCATCCTGTCAGTCCCCTGTGCTGAACTTTCAGATACTGTTTTTATTAATATTTGTGATGGTTCCAAGATGCCTGTCTAGTAAGGAGCTTCTGTCTACAGTGGTCAATGGGAGTTTTGTTCCTGATCTCAAAAGCCTCAGTATTGTGTCACTCAGAAAGTCCGAATAACTAGGTTTTACTACTATAATAAGATTTGATTTTTTCATTCTCTTACCTGTGCTCCTGAGTGGTGTATTTGAGCAACTCTGCAAGCTGCAGAGGGTATTTGCAGATTTTCTGAACAGGTGTGAGAAGAAAACCATCAATGGCAATGTCAATCATCTGCTGAAGCAAGCGACAGGCCTCAAAGAAGTGACGGTACTTGCCCTGTTTCATTAGTTTGGAAAGTTCAGTGCAGGCACTGGGATGATTGTTACAATACTCTGAATAAATAGCAAAGCCTTCTTGCTGAAAAACAAAAGAAAAGTCAAAGCTTTAAGTAAAGTATTTGTCTATAAAGGAAAGATATTTTTGTAATGTCTATTATATCTAGTTAGATTCAGTAATCCATTTCGTATATTGTTTCCATTCCAATCAGCCTTGAAACTATGCAGAAATCTACTTTATAACTGTCAAAATTATGTACCTTCTCTGTAAGAACACAGAAATGGAGGCCTCCATTGAGTCAGGATAATCAAACCCACTTTAAGAAGTACTTTTCTTTGCAGAGGACACCTATAGGCTTAGCAAGTGTCTATCACGATCTCACAGCCTCTTTCCCCACCATCTGCTTTCCTTATTTTCTTCAGGAAGTTTTGCATGACCAATATGAGATCACCACAAATAGTTCTGCTTATCTGTGATTGTTACAGTTTTGAAAAGGAAACTTAAAATTGTGTACAATGTTACATGCTGGCTAAAGATGAAGAGAAATCTAAAACATTTAAATAATTTTTAAATTGTAAATTATTTTACATTCTAAAATGCTATCTATACACAGTTTAGTATTTGGTAAGCACTTGCTATTAACATGGTAACAGCATTTTCTTATAATATTTTGTTTATTTCATAAATAAAATCGACTTTTGCAACATACGTGTTGAAGAAAACATGAACCTATTTCACTTAAATGAGGTTCCTCTTTGTTGTACTGTTTCTCAAGATCCTTCAGAAATTTCCTTTGGAACTTGTAAATATCTTCAATATTTCCAAAAATGGTGCTTAACTGAGCTGTGGTGAACATTCCTACATGTTTGCGACACTGCCGAATATAACCCTGCAAATGAAATTTTAAAAACACTTTAGTTTGAAGAGGAGAAAGCATGTTCTATCCTGAACAAGTCCATTTGAGCTGGCAAAACCCCTGTGATCGACAGGCAGGTGAGTGGTTTCCCACCCATACACACATGGACATGCACTTTCAGATTTGCATCTGAAATGTTTACATATGGATTCTTGCAGTCCAACTTCTGTCTCACAGTACCGTAAATGAATCAGAGACCCAGAAACCTGGAGAGTGTGTAAAGCCCATTCACATCTCCTCGTGACAACTACCACCAAGCTGGAGGCGAGTTGGCTGCAAGGCATGTTATTACCTTAGCTGCCGCGCTTTGTCATAGCAATTTCTGTGTGCCATAACAGTTCTTCTCTACATGGGTAAGAACAAATCCTAAAACAATTAATAGAAAGACAACTTCTACCAGGGCTAAAGTACCGGTTCCTTAACCAAAACGTACATAGAGCACAGTCTTAGCCAGAGAAGCAAAATGAAGAACACATCATAATGCATTCAGAATGCTGCTGTTTGGTAAAATCCATATGGTGCTGGCAGGACGTAACAGTATTGGCAAGACTGCACATAAAAATGCAGTCACTTTTCCATTTTTTTTCTGTTTACTTGTAAGAACATCACAGGGGTCCAGTGTTTAGTAGATACGCAACTGAATCCTCCAGTTTTAAAATGCCCTTGGAGCAAACATAACCAACATTAGATCGCATTGGTATTTGCATGACTAAGAAGCAAAGGTATGACCAGGGACCTCTTTGGGCTGAAACATGCAGCAGCAGCTGCCACATACTGCGGGACATCCTCAGGTACCTGTTCCACAAGGCTGATCATGGTGAGGAGGATACAGTGCAGGGGCTGAGTATCCAGGAACAGCTGCTGTGCTCATACTCTCATACCAGTTATGATAGCGGTTTACAGATAAGTGCACAGGTTAACTGGTATGACAGGGGTTACCTGCTCTTCTGTTTGGCTCCTTTCAGACAGGTTTCCCCCAAATTGCGTTGGAAGCAGACAGCTGTAAAAAGCCTTGCAATTGCCCCAGTGAGGTTTACCAGGAAGCAACCTTGAATATTGCTGGCACTGTTATGAATATTCCTGTCTCCTCCACAACCATCTGTTCTGAGAGCTGTGCAGTGGCCACGCTGCAAGCCAGCTATTACATTTACTACTGTTAGGAGGATAACTCTGACAAGGAAAACAAATTCCTGTGCAGCTCTTGTAATGTGAACTGTAGATACTTCTTGAATGTAAAATGTCTTTCTGGGTATACTCCAGCTTCATGATCCTAACTGCATCAGCCCCAGTGATTCATTCCAGCACAGATCTTGCAAATTTGGATTACAATCTGCAGTAGCTTTTCTGGCTTAGTCTTACCTGAGTATATTTTCATCCTTATGTCCTGCTTGCATCACCCTACAGATTCACTCTGAGGAAAGCAGACCACCTCTACCCTACACGTTGAACATGAAGCATCGCTTTTCTACTCGGAAAATGTGTTTGCTCTCTTGTACTAAACTCAGAGGCATGTCAGATTTTTTAAAAAGAGGTATAGAATATATGCATTAGAGGCAATTAATTACTAAAATCAGTCTAAGAATTAATAGGTCAGTAAAACATGAAAGTCATGTCCTAGAACTCAGCTAACCATGACAGCAACACAGCTGTGTGTACAAACTCCTTCCTGATCCTTCAGCACAGACAAGCTTACTAGCTTAAGTAAATAGTGATTCTAAATGACAAAGCTTACATTTATGTTTTAAAATTAGCCAATTGGCAACAAATTTTTGCCCTTTTTTTCCTTTTTTCTTTCTTCAAAGTGCATTAAAAAGGCCTGATCTAAAAAAAACCAAACAAAAACCACTGCTATCTTGCCTATTTTATTGCCCATGGAGAATCTAATGATGAGTGGTGGACTAAAGGATGACAACATGACAAATACAGAGAGAGACCTAGCAAACTAAGGGTACAAAGAATATTTTGGTAGGTTGCTTAGCACTCTTCTAGATGCAAACCACAAATACAAGTCAAACACAGGTCAAATGCATCACAGTCCATGTCAGAAGAGGGAAACATCAGTGAGAAGTTATTAAGAAGCTTCTTGTCCAAGCGCGTGCCTCCAACAAAATTTGAACAAAAAGCAGAAAACCCTTCACATTTAATGGTTCAAACAAGCAAGGTAGTTCTAAAACACCTTTAAAGAGTTCTTCATAGCTGCTAAGCATCCAGAAAATATCTCTGTTGGAGAAGACAAAAAAAACTCTCACCCAACAAACATTCATTTTGCAAGTTACTTTCAAGAAATTTTGCCCCTGAACTGTAATTTTATTAAAGTTACCAAACGTTTTCTGTCTAAACCAAGTGGTAAAAAGTTCTAAATAAACTTGACTTCCATCCTGTTATTATGGAAACAGTGGTCAGACAGACAAAGCACTTTTTCCATGTCAAAAGTGGATTTTTTTTTTAAAAAAGGAAGCAGTGCCTTGTGGCAGTCGACAGAGAGAAAAGCCATAAGAGGACACAAGAAGCCTCAGACGAAAAAAGAAAAAAAGCCATAAGAGGACTGACAGCCTCAGAAGTGCAATTGGAAATATTTCTATATGAGAAACCACTCTGGTTCTCAACTTGTATGGGAAGTTTTGTTCACATTAGATCAGCAGAATGCCCTCAGGTTAAAGCACGTACCTCACAGATGTCCTTGAGATGCTTGATATAGACTCGTTCTGTGTTCATAATTTCCTGTATAACATTGGTTCTCATCTGATCCTTGTTTTCAGCTATTTTCTGACGATGCTTGCTAATATCTGCTTCTTGTTCTTCATCCTGGATACTACAATTTTCTGGCACTTCTTCCTGATTAACTCGCAGCTGCAGCCAGAACAAACAAAGCAAACTTTTACAAAATGTGATAAAACTGTTACAAACTTCTTACAATTAAGAGAAGACTTGCTAGAGAAATGTTGCCATTCTTACTTTATAAAAGGATTCCACAACATAATTTATCTCATTGTACCCACTCCATATTCAAATGAAGTGCTGAGATTTGTGTCTGGTTAAACACCTGACTTTCTACTCACAGTATCTGAGAGATACCATTTTGTGTTGCTTGTTTATTTTTCAGACTTAAGCTTATTTCTGATCCTCACTAATAAATTACGTGTTATTTAGGCCAAGGCAACAAATAAGTCAAAATTACAGTAGACAAGCCAAATACTTTAAAATAGGTTCCCTCTGCCCCAGTCTCCCATTTGTACAATGTAGATAACAGTACCTCCTTTTTTTTGACTTTTACCTGTTTGCCCATTTTGGCTGGAGATCTAGGAAGGCCAATGGCAGGAATCATCTCTTGTGCTTTGTGTAGCACTTCACACAGAGTGCCCCAAGCTTCATTACAGGCTCTCAAAAAGTACTTTATTTTCTAAAACACCATTCAATTTTAAACCATTTAAGAGTTATACTGTCATTAATCTGCCTGAGTTCTGACTAGGGAGTTCAGACTGTGAACCAGATTCCTACACTAAGTTGTGATAATAAATTGAGCCTTGTTTTACCCAGAAATCCCCACAGCATAGCTTTCCTCACTCCCTCATGAAAACTGCTGCATCCTTTCCACATACACTGATTGCTGCCAGTTGAGCTTTCTGCTGCCATCATTTCTGCTTGAGAAATTTATTTGGTTACAACAGGACCACACAAAGGAAGAAACCAGAGTAAAAGGTGTCAGAGGAACTAAGGTATCTTGGGGTGTGATTCTCTATCGCTTTTTTCCTTGTGAAGTCATTAGGAATTACACCACTGATGTTCAGATACAAAGGGGCTGAGGATCAGGCCCTTCACTTAAATGTAATGCCATGACCACTGCTGTTGCACTCTGCTAGGAAACTCGCGTGACAATGGTGCAAAAGCAAGAGAATTACTCACCCTGACAAAGCTAGCTGGAAACCAGGCTTCCTTGTCCTCATTTCTTCCCCACCACCAGTCTTTGTTGGAAGCTTCTAGAACTCTAATGACATCTCCAGCTTTGAAGCCCAGCTCTTGATCATCCATAGTCACATGGTCCCAGAGAGCTTCTGCATACACAATGCTGCCATCGCTTATCAGCTGAGATCGGAAAAAAATGAGGTTATGAAGGATGAAAGATAAACAATGAACAGTTTATAAATTACTAAAAAAATCAAAATACCTCAGGAGAATGCCCATGATTAGATAAAACTACAATTCTGAATTTTCAGAAATCTGTGTGTGTATCTATTTTAGTGACAACAAGAGTCATACTCTGGCGCAGTTACATAGGCTAACAAGTTACGCTCCCAGTGAGTCACTGTACTCTTCCCTTAGCATCTTCTCATGGGCCCTGCCAAAGACAGGACACCACAGCTGCTGGATTCTTTGCTATGCTGGCTACTGCCGTTGCACTTTTTATTCATATGAAGCCTCAAACCTGTGGAAAACCCCCCCCCGTTGTTATGGCAATGCAAAGCCTAGGACGTTACCTCATTAATTGCTAGCTGTTCCCCTCCGGGCTGCAGGTACCTGGGAGTGGCTTGGCAGAGCTCCTCGTAACTGTAATCTTCTTCACTGCCATTGTCATCCACTAAGGCTGAAGATTCAGTCCCACCATCTGCAGTAACTAAAACAAAGGTGCAACAGCTGTTTGCTTCATCATTTTTGTGATTCCCCCGAAAAAACAATGCAAGAGGAATCGCTGAGAAGTTGCCTTTGTTGTCACAAATATAACAATAACAGCAGAGGTGGAGGGCAGCAGAGCTCGCAGGAAAAACGCTTTTCCGCTATTAAATACCTTTTACTCTTCTTCAGAATTTTCTCATTTAGCAGCTGATGAAATGAAGAAATCCTCCTTTTTGTGTGCAAAAATAAAACTACAAGTATTATTTATTTATTTTTTTATGCAGAGGAAATCTCAAATGCCCTGAATCAGCAGGTAGGTCTCAATGCCATTTCCCACATGGCAGATGAGAGAGCTCCTGTGGGCCCCCAGCAGCCTGAGGGGACTGCTGTCAGTCCCAGGATGGGTGCCATCACATCATCACATCCCCTACAGGGATGTAGCCACCCAACACCTTTGTGCCACCCACCCATGAGAGGCATGGGCAGCCCATGTCACAGCCCCTGCTCCGAGCCAGCTGCCCTCACATCACCTCTCCCATGTGTCAGAGGAGGCTCTGGCAGCACTGAGGTAACTACAGGGAGGCCCACGGGGACAGGGAGTCTGGACTGAGCATGGTATAACTGCCTGGAAAAAAAACTTATTCTACTTGCCCCAATTAACAAAAAAATCTTGGTTTGACAACCGTACATTTTCTGACCAAAGAAGCAGCTTTGTAAAGAAATAGAGGCCAGAACTAAGATGGGCTTCATCTTATTACACAGCCACATAAACCAAGAGAAACATCATGTAAGAGACTGGGACTATGCACATGTAAATCTGCAGTTACTGTATACAACTGTAAAAACCATTTGGGGTACATCACTGGGTGATAGATCCTTTTGCTGATCGTCTCCATACTGGAAGATGAAGAGGACTGGGGAGTGATCTCAGGACCATGCAATATTGCCTGACTCACATTCACCCTGCTCAGCACTAGACCCTTTCAGAGTAGCTCTGCCTCTGAAAGCAAGCTGTAATGGTCAAACAGATCAGAGGATGAGCCAGTCATCAAGAAGCATTCACAACCAGTGGTCTAGTGCTTGAGTGCACTCTCTGGTCCTTGTTAATTTATCCCTAAAGATTTATTCCTATGGCAGGCCCAAGCTATGTTTAACTAGACTCTTAAGATCATACAGTGTTCAAGAATCCAATAAAAATACATTAAAAATACTTTAAATGTAAAATTTAGAATGGGGTGCTAGCACTGAACGCCTTTCCGAACAGCTACTGTGTTGCAGATAAGTGGCCACACAGCCTGCAGAGAATCTCTCTGACTCCCAAGTGCCTGGGAAGGGACCTTTAAGCAGAATTATTGAACCTGCCACTTCCACCTAACAGCAAGTCTGAGCAGTAGGGTCCTGACCCTACCTCTTTTCTGCCCTGCTTCCAGTACCACCGGCCTGTGGAGCTCTGGGCTCCAGATGGGTGAGAGTCACAGAGAGATGACTCCTGGCTTTACTCCACACACCTACACAACTAACAGGCACGCTGTTGCCTACCCGTTATTTACCTTATAGGGAGAAACACTTCAGACCCCTCCTTAGGGGCACTTATAGCATCACTAGCATCTTTGGTCATTTGGTTATTAATTTGCAAGAGAGATCAAAGCTGATTACTGCACAGATTCACTAAAAAACGTGTAAGATTTTTCTTTCCTTTCAAAGTGGAAAAATATGGCATAGTCTTGATGTAACAGAACATGATTATTTGATCATTCTTTTCTACTGCCCAGCATTTTAAATATACACTCACATTAATAGTATAATCTGCCTAACCAGGGAGTATGCAGAATCTCTATTTAAAAACACAAAAATTATTTTTTTTTTCCTACAGACTCAGAAATGTGAGTGCTCAGATCTTGTGAAACTTACTGAAAGTGCCTGATTAAAAATTTGCAGATAAATAATTCATTGAATCAATTTTTAGTTTATAAAGCAACACCAAAAGAATTAATCTCAATGATCCTTCATATGTAGAATCTCCACTGTACTATCAGTACTGGCTGTTGGTTTGTTCCAGTAACGACAGCAAATCAAAATAACCTAATTGATTTGGCTCTGGATGAAAAATTACGGCAATTTTGGGACCGGTAACTGTTCATTATTCTGTACCAAACCAACAAGCTTACATTGTCTTTGTAGTTAGACTCAAGAGAAAACCAGTCCCTTGCATTCTGCATCTATTCCTCTATTGTTTATAGACAGAAACATAAGAGCTAGGGGTGGGCTTTCCTGATCGCACCCACGGGATGCAAAAACTTAAAGGACAGCCTGGGACTGATTCTGATCTCCTAGCAGCTTTGTCAGCAGCATAAGGCTGCAGGCTCCCGTGGATGACACAGTGTAAGTGTGATCAGAATCAGGCCCCCTGACTGCCACAGTTTATCAGTTCGGTCTAAAAACACTGTAAAAAAAATAACACAAGAGAGAGCATGTTCTACTCACACATACCCATCTGAAGGCTCTCCAGACTCCAAAATCGTGCCATTCCCCCTCTGGCTACCATGCTGCCGTCAGACTCAACCTCAGGGCAAGGATTTGACCTCTAACAGGTGCTGCTCGGTCCCGAAGGGCTGGTGGAGGATCACAGAAGGCTCTGAGCTACCCACAGCGCAGAGAACCAGCCTGCTCGCTGCCTTCAGCTCCCAGCCGTGCCTCCAAGTCCAAGCGCGGCTGGGAATTGCCAGCGGCGCGCAGTCAGCCTGCTCACTCACAGCTCTCTGACATCATGGGGTGCCCTTAGGGAGGAAGTTCCAGACAAGAAGCAAAAACCTGGCTGCCTGGCCCTGGTTGCGCTCTGCCTGCAGCTGCCTCTGCCACCCAGACCACTTCCAAAGTGCCTGAGCGTCTCGAACGCAGCAAGCCAAGGAGTACATTTGTTTTTCATTAAAGCAGCTTAATGCGATTTCGATCTATATTCAAATGACTGCAATTCAAAGGGAAAGACTATTTGGATGGGAGCTGGGAGTTCCTTGTATTACAACACTGTTTAGAGTATCAGCCTGTCTTTGTTATATTATATGGGTTAAAATTCCAGTAGAAGTAAACAATAAAGGTATTTTTTGCATGGCTATTAAAACTTATCTTGCTTCACAGCCAAATGCTGTATCATTATGTAGGGCACAAGCAGCCGAAGTGTTAAGGCTGCAGCAGGCTGCTCCCAGGAAAAGAGGGGAGGACAGAGCCATTTTCTCACTGAAACTACGAACTTAATTCAGCTGCTCCAGTAAACAGGGAACGAAGCAGGAAAGCATCCAAACAGTTCAGCTTTCACTGGGACTGACCCAGCCAGAGCACAACCTCATTCATTCACCATGGGCGAGCATTTACGACCCTCACATCAGCAGAGTACAAAGGCTGCTGCAACCCATGCATGTACACGGCACCATTTTACGGTTTGGAAAACTCCATAATCATTACGGCTCATTTTTACCTGCAAACTGCATCGCTCAGCTGAGCCTGTCTTGTAACTGGGGACTGCCTCCCCCAGGGATACATTCACAAAGCCCTGGCGGCATTTCTGCACACAGCGACCTCTCAACACCCACTGCAATCACATGGTTTTCCCTAGCGCTGCCTCAGAGGGAGAAGGAAAGGCCAAACATTGCCCTGCAATATTAATGCTATCTTCCTGCAAAAATCCAGACTGTGCTGCACGGCACAGCAGACTGATCAGGATTCTCTTCTGAATCCCCAAACTCCCCTATTATTTCTTGCTGCAAGGGCACTTGTTGGATAGCACTGTAAAAACAAGCTACTACATATTATGTTTATACACAGACCCACACAATCTTCTCAGCACAAATCATGAAAAAAGAAGACAAACAACCCAGCAAACAGAAGTGACACTAAGCGCTGGTGGGACCTGCAAGTGAAGTCTTCATGCTTTTATCAGCCGGAGCACAAGCTTTCTGCCATGCCAAACCCCTACCTGCAGGGGAAAGACAGATGAACTGCCAAAGGAAAGCAACCCCACACAGCTCTTCTAGAAGATAAATGAAAAGCTATCTCTGAAAAACAGTCATTTGGTTTGATTTTTGCAGAGCAAAAGGGACTGTGTGCTTCTTCCAGATGACTAACCCAGTGCCACCATGGGATGCTGCCGGTGGGGAGAGGGGAATCTATTCTATCTCCTCTGCACAGGCATGGCTAGCAACTGTGCAGCCACAAAATGAAGCACGACAAAAGTACTCATTTGGGGTGAGCTGGTGGTGACTTTGCTTCCTTGCAGGATCAGCCGGAGACAGGAGGAGGCTGTCCTTTGTAGTGGCAAGTCCACAGTGACCTTGTCCAAATGCATGCTGAGCTGGCTTACACAATGCGCAGGGCACTCTGAAAAGGCTGTGGGTTGCACATGCTAAAATGCTCAAACTAAAGGCTAGTTTCCTCGCCTCAAGACAATCCAGTTCTGGATACTCCTCTGGTACCATAGGACCCTCCACCCTCGGGCAGACCAAAGGTTCCCCCCCCACTCACTGCTCTGACAGCAGCCAGTAGCAGATGCCCACAGAAAAACATAAAAATACATGAGGCATGTAATGGCATTTTTCTGATGTACTTTCCTAAATTCCAGCTATCTGTAGACCAGAGTCAGATCCCTCCGGGGGCAGAAGTGATAGCTTGGTGTTTTATGAACTGATTTTTTCAAACCACTTTCTGAATTTCTCTAAACTTTTGGGATGTGAAATATCATGTGTAGAAATTAGTTTAATTAAAATTGTTTAATTTCATAGAGTGTGAAAACTATCTTTTATTTTGAACTTGCTAGCTGGTTATTTCATTTGGTGCCCTTTAGCTCTTACACTATTGCAAACAACTATTATCTGTTCAATTTTCCTATGCCAATCAGACTTTTATTCCCCTATTGTCCTTTTTTCCAAGTTGCAGAGCTCTAGCCACATTAATCATTCCTTACACACAGACGCTGAGTAGATTTTCTTGTCCTTTTGCCTTTCTCTGTATCGCCCCCTGTAAAAGATGTCTTTTGAGGTGGAAAGGAACAGGGAGATGCCCCCACACACACCACCCCAGTGGCACAATTGGGCTTTCTGTTTTGTTCTCTATTCCCTTCCTACAAATTCCTGCCCTTTTATTTACTGTTTTGACTGTTACTATGCACTGAGCTGACATTTTCATTATCTGTTAAGATTGCAAGATCTCTTCCTGGATATCTCTGGCCATATCCAGCTCAAAGTCCATTCTCCTGCAAGCATACCAGGCTCATGCTCCTCCATGTGCACTGCCTTGTCTCTGTCAACACTGAATTCAGCTGCCGCCAGTGCAGTGCATTTCACTGCATCTCGGTATTGTGCAATCCTTCTGCAACTCTGTTCAAGCAGCTTATGGTTTTACTACCATCAATAATTTAGCACCCAAGCAAAAATCAGATTTTCATTCTATACCTCCATTCCCACATTGTGAAGACACCGAACATCTAACTCCACTCATGAGCTCTCTCCTCGAGAAAAACAACTACTTTCCTCCTCTCTGTTACTTAGTCCTTACTTGTTAAAGCATGGGAGGATCTGCCCTCTTATCCCAGGCCTCTATTAAGATGCATTTGTAAGAAATCTTGTCAGGGGCCTTTTGGAGCTCCAAGTAGCCTAAACCTACTGAATCCCTCAGGTCACATCATCAGTGATTTTTTTCAGAAAACCTAATCCATTTGTGAGGCAGAGCTTTCCTCTACATAGGGCACGTAGCCTCTTCTTTATTGTAGGGGTTCACCAGTCTTGTCGATGTTACTTTCTGTTACTATTTCTAAGTCCTAAATAAGTTCTTTATATATTATATGTACTTCTATCGCAGACTCCCTGGTCTGCTGCTCAGTGGATCACTCCTGATACTTCTTTATAAATGGTTATCCCATCGCTGCTGACTTCCTCCTACTGAGGCAATTGTTTGAGGAACTAATTCTATGCTGAGACAGTAGCTCAGAAATTTAATTCTTAAATCCCTTTAGAAGTCCTGGTTCTGGGAATTTGTTACTATTCATTTAGTTACTCTAAAACTTTTACCGACATTTTGAGACAGATCCTTATCTAATTTGAGCTCAGGTTTTATTTCTTAGTCACTTACAAGGCCTACAAACTGTCTGGCAGTCTACCGAGTTCTCTTATTTTTTAAAAAGCACATAGTTTTTATATCTTCAGCAAATTGTTTCTACGTTCCTGTAGCTTTACATTAAAATTCCTACAGTTTGGTTTTTTTCCTATCCAACAACCTCAAGGATGGTTTGGTTTTTGTTGGTTTTCTTTTTTCCCCGATAATTTTCCCCTATGTTTGACTGAAGATAAATTTGCTCTAAGCATCTAATACGCTGTTCTTGAACACTCTCCACGCTGCCTGCAAGCATTCAACACCTTTTTCTGCTCCTTTAAATTCCTTTCTTACATATATGATTTCTCACTTTTATTTACTTTCTCTTTTTTCATAGAATCATAGAAAGTTAGGGGTTGGAAGGGACCTCTGGAGATCATCAAGTCCAAGCCCCCTGCCAGAGTAGGACGATAGAATCTAGGGCAGGCTACAGGAATGCATCCAGACGGGTCTTGAAAGTCTCCAGAGAAGGAGACTCCACAACCTCTCTGGGGAGCCTGCTCCAGTGCTCTGTCACCCTCCCAGGAAAGAAGTTCCTCCTCATGTTGAGGCAGAACTTCCTGTGCTCTAACTTGTATCTATTGCCCCTTGCCCTATTGCAGGGCACAAGTGAAAAGAGGTTGCCCCTTTTTTCTTGACACCCAGCCCTCATCTATTTATACTCATTAATTAGATCCCCTCTCAGTCTTCTCCAGACTAAAAAGTCCCAGGTCTCTCAACCTTTCCTCATAAGGCAGGTGTTCCAGTGCCTCATAGCTCTCCATTGGACTCTCTCAAGTAGATCTCTGTCCCTCTTGAACTAGGGAGCCCAGAACTGAACACAGTACTCCAGGTGAGGTCTCACTAGGGCAGAGTAGAGGGGGAGGAGGACCTCCCTCCATCTGCTGGACACACTCTT